>JZLH01S0157621.1:11480-27330 GCA_001188425.1 Eucidaris tribuloides
ATTCAGTTTTGCCTCCCCAATCCGAAAAAGGGATCGCCCCTGTCATATTCTTTCTGTTTATAGGCCTATTTCAGGTTTTGAAGCATAATTTCAAGAAATGCTTATTATTTTTCGAAAAGAACTAAATTAGATATTGATACCGGTGTGATGACCGAGTGGTTAGAGCTTCCGCCTCACAATCATAAGGTTGCGGGTTCGAGACCCGGCCGGGTCATACCAAAGACTTTTTAAAAATGGTACCTTCTGATTTTTAGCCAGGCGCTCGGCATATTAGAACAGAGAAGGGTAATAATAACATTTATGTTATGCAGGGCCTGCTGGAAGAACAGTCTATTTGATTGAAGTGGCTACCCTGGGTAAATAGAAAATATTATTATTATTTTATTTAAAAAAAAATATTGAAAATACTTCCCAACACCAGACTAAAACTGATTTGCACTTATTAGCATTACAGGAAGTTCTGGATGTTAGATGGAGTGTTTCATTTACACAATTTTCAATAACCCCACTTCATTCCTGTATCAGCTCATCAATATCATACTTGCATCAATATCCACATCAATCTGTGGTCAACGATTGAATAATCAAATAACAGCATGCAAACCTGCCCAGGATCGCCATGGCTACACTCAAAACATTAGTGCCAGTAATTAATTGCCCCATTGTCATGAACGTTAATTAAAAGTGTATGCCTTGCGCCTTCATGAGTAAAGAGACGATGTCGGTTACACATTAATTGCGAGGCGCCACGGCGCGCCGGTTACTGATGAAAACATTGTAGGGCTGCCATTGTGAGTTTTTAAAATTATTGTTTTCTAGTTAAATAATATACAAAAATCAATCGGATACATGGTTCGTTGTTTCTCAAGTTTAAATAATAATTTTGTCTGCATTTTTCCCCTCAAAATCCACGTTCCTTATCAATTCTACATTTAGTCACACTGTACTGTAGGCTTATCGGTTCTTGTCAAAATTGATCAATGTCTTTACACACAACTTACCGAATTTCTGAAACTAAATTGAAATCTACCGGAGTGGAATATCACATGGTTCTATGCAAAAGTGAACCCAATTTTGGCTTAAATTGTCTGTATCTAGGTGGTTACTTGGTAAAATTATTTTATACACCATGGCATGAATATGAAAGAAATACCAGTTCAAGCATTGCTGTTTATATTGACAACTATTTGAATTACCCGAAAGATTTGCCTAAAATTAACGCTGGGAAAATGAACAGTGCAGTTATCATGAAAACTGGCAGACCGGTAGGAAAAATGTAAGATAATTTTTGATTGGGTATAAGCTGACGAAATATGTTTTAAATATCTTCAAAATATGTAGCATACCGTATATGCGTAAAAATCAAATTTTGCAAAATATCGCTTCAAGGAACATCCATGCATGTTTTAAACAATGTAATATCTCTAGGAACTAATATTTTCTATTCCTTTTTAAACTGACTAAAATCCAGAGCGCCCAAATGTTGATCAGTATTTTCTCCTCCTGTTTCAACAGTTAATGACAAACCTTACAACTAAATACGTCCCAACACGCGCTCTTTATTCATCATTTGTAGACAACAGCAGACACCAATACTAAAGCTTTCAGCTTGAAATGTTTCCATACGATGCAGCCTAGAACGTACATACATTTTGAGAAGGATATGGAAATCTTAATTCCAAAAGGTGCTGAATCCACTTTCCATAAAAATGAGTTATGTGCTAATAATGTATACAGAATAACGTTAGTAAATTGCACAGCCAATTACGAAATGTCGTATATTTTAGTTCATTTTTTTTTAATAAACGCCTGTGCGAACTCGTAAAAAGAAATACCATTTTCCCTAAATATTTAAAAGTGGATTTAACACCTTCTGGAAACGAGCTCTTCATCAATTCAGAATTGATCGAATGACACACAAAGACTTCATTCAAACTGTGCGCATAGTGTCCCAAAATAAAAGAAACATGATAACAAAACATGGAAATTTGATTGCATTACATCTGGGAGCTGATGACTAAGAAAGCTGATGAACTCATTAAAATTTATTACAATTTCTGATCCATGGCTGTGGCAAAATTAATTTTGTTTGTGAGGTCTCTTCGTACAGACCGCAGTATGAAAGACATAATTGCTTTCGTCTTGTTTCGCTTGCACCAGGTACCGTCCTAGCTGGTATCAGTATGCTGTGCTGTGGATCGAGTCAGCAGAACAGCAAACAAGATGATGACATCGGCCCGTGCTGTACCAACATATTTGTGGGCGTGTCCCAGCTTTTCACCGTCTCGTTTTTGTTGATAGGCTGGATATGGAGTATCACGTGGGGCGTGTACATGGTCATATTTGCAAGTAAGTAAACTTGTAATCAATTGTATTTATGTATCAATTTATTTTATTGTTTTTTTATATTTTATTTATGAATTGATTGATTGATCGATTAATAAATTTGATTTAATTTTATTCGTTATTTATTCATTCAAAGTATTCACTTTGTGAATGCGCACCCTTCCCCGGCCAATTCAGAGGAGTTCTGCCCCTGGCAAGCAAAAAGAAATTTGCACCCTTTTTTCTGCTTTCAGCAGCTGATATTCTAAACTTATGTTCCTCCTCTCCAAGATGTGTACCTCCCAATTCCCAAATCACCTTACACACTTGATCACACTCGAGTATGCAAAAGCCCAAGACCTTCACGAATTACATGTTGATTGTATTTACTATAGTCGAATCATTTGACATTCATTTAAATTATATTCTCCTTGCATGTCCATCACTATACTCACACATCTACAAACACACACAAACACAAATACACACTTTTCATTTCCATGCGCGTGCATTTTTCATGGGATAATTTAAGATTAAGCGACAACGTCTGACAAAGAAAGTTTCCACAACCAATAAATTATTTTCATTATATACAGTTTTATTTACAGCGATATTTACAGGAATATTTACAGCGATATGAACACGCACGACCATTCCTGGATATAGTCATCGAAGAGTTTCATGTGGCTACTTGGTATACAGGATGAATTTATGCACGGAGTCTCTGTCTGGCTTTGCGAATTCTCTCCACGATATCTTTCCACGCCGGTCTCAGATGAGGCTTGTCGTTGGCCATCGATGTCCCCAGTTCGAACAGATCGTTGTTCCGGCTCACGATCCCGATGGCGTACAAGGTCTTGCCCAGGGAGTAGATGTCCGTTTGGATGCTACTCGTCTCCGAGTCCAGGATGTACTCCGGAGCCAGATGCTGGTACAGGACCCCGAGCCTGTAGCCCTCCTGCTCGTTCTTGGGCAAATTCTTGGTGATGTGAGGCATGGTTATCGTGGTGACGTTGCCCATGTCGATGATGAAAGCTCGCCATCTTTGGGAGTCGCGCTGGAGGAGAATATTGTTCGGCTTGAGGTCGTTGTGAAGCAGTTCTTTGTCATGCATCGCTTTCAACCCGTTTGTGATGTCACACGCAATGTCCAACCACTCCTGATCAGATAACGCCGGGCACTTGGCTGTGATGGCCTTACTGAGAGGGTAGACCTTTCCATTCTCTTTGTCTCCAAGAAACTCCAAGACGAGCGCGGATTCACCCTCTACCTCAGTGACGCCGTGTATCTCTGGAAAGACAGAGTGATCCGCCAGGGCTTGATGAACCAAACTCTCTTTAACAGAGCGCGATGCATTCATCTTTTCCAGCTTTTCCACGTCCTCAGATTTGCCTTTGAACTTTTCCTGGACGTACTGCGACTTGACTGCCACCACCAGAGAGCCAAGACGCCTGAGGCTGACTTTGCCATATGCTCCTCGTCCGATGATGGCGTCCTTTTGTCCAATCTTGTCGTTATCCCAGGGTGTCAGCT
This sequence comes from Eucidaris tribuloides, assembly GCA_001188425.1. NCBI lineage: Eukaryota > Metazoa > Echinodermata > Echinoidea > Cidaroida > Cidaridae > Eucidaris > Eucidaris tribuloides. The sequence goes on from JZLH01S0157621.1 coordinate 15,339, forward strand.
GGGATGGCGGGATGGTACGTATCTCCTCGTGGCCCAGTTGTTCTATCACTGCTCGATCCACATACGGCATCTCACTTTCGTATGACAGGCCTCTGTCGTTCATGGCTTTCTTGTGGAAGCTGTGTAGGATGAGATGAAGACATTAAATTCATCTTCTGTGATCTGATGATAATCTTTCTTTTGTTAAGAGTGGTAGCGATAAGAGCAGTAACGGTATTAAGGTTGTTGTAATTGTATAGTCGTAGTTCTAGTATATAGTGGTGGCCGTCGTAGCAGGAGCAGTAGTAGTACATTATAGTAACATTGGTAGAAGTAGCAGCAGTCACATTGACTTTATATTCATTTTATTTTTTATTCGTTGTCACATTAGTGCAAATGGAATTATGTTGCTCAATTACAGTACAGAAAATTTGTGATTTTTTTTTTAGCTTTCCATGGTATATAAAACGATGTCAATAATTAGTATTATATGTGACACTATTGTCAGTGTCGGATGGCGATAATTATTTAGTAAATTACCTAGCCGTAAATTACGTAAGAAAGCTTACACTTGTGAGACCTCTTCCTTCATACTAAATAACGAGTATACCCAACCCATGAAAAAAAAAGAAATTCATGATTCATGCGTGAAGGCTCTTCAGTAACTAGTTCTTATTTTTATTCACACTTAACAGGAGAATACTTACACAGACAATTGGTAGCGCAGCTTCCGTAACATGAGTTTTTGGTTGTGTGTCTCGAAGCGAAGTGCGTTATTGGTGTCGGTCAGTTTGCGATTATTTTCTTGAAGGAGTCTGTAAAGAGAGAATTAATAACATGACCATAGTAAACTAAGACAGCATATTGATACATGCTTTTGACATGGTATATCATTATCCAATTGTGTGTCTACTCTATTGCTTATCTGGATTTTTCAAAATAGAACATGAAATTTCTTGTTGGTACCGAACACAAAATGTCCGCTTATAGTGCTTTCAATTCCTAAAACAAAAACTCAATCTTGCTTTCTCGCATTATTTTTCATTGGTTCATTTAAGTGAAGAAGGCATTTTTCATTGATATATCAATTCATCTGTACACTGCCCATAGAATTCAAAATAGGAAAACATATGTTAAAAGGTTATCACATCTTTTATCATAACCTCATTTTATAACGACTTTTTTAATTTTACTGTAAAAGGTGTACGTATCCTCACCTCACTTTCTCTGCGATGTCTGTTCTTGCTGGTTCAGATTCATGTATCTACAAGGGAGAAAACAAATAATACAAATGATTCGTTAATACACGTGTATTAACATATATATATACATTTCCGAAATATCAAGAATCGTGCGAATAACTGCACATTTGAAGTTAAGTAACTGCAGTGTTCCGATGAACAACATTACTTTGTTTCGACGTCCGGAGGACAGACTTTCTTCCCGTTCCTTGTTAGGAGCATTGTTCAAGGAGTATAATTTTCATCTCTGTTTTGTTTTCTATCATAGTATTCTGAATATCAAGGGTTAAATAAATCGCTTTAGAAAATTGCAAGATCATCCTACCAGTTTTGTTCCCAGCTTGTAGGATTCCTTCAGGTCGTTAAGTTCATTTTCAAGTTGAGCGCAGCGGCGCCTCTTCTCAGCAAACTTTTCGCACATGGCAAAGACATCGACCTCGTGCTCTCCAGATGGAACCAATCCGATGTTGACCGCGGCCGTGGTCAAACAATTCCGATGATTCTTTAAAAAAATGGAATATAGAGACAAAGATCATGATATTAGTTACTTTTTTTCAAAAAATGAGCTGGATTGTGTATTTTGAGGGTTACTCTACCTCTATCCCAGCTGTTATTCATATTGTACTATACTCTAAGAAAAGACGGGGCTTGGCTTCTACGAGAGTTCTTAACCTTAATCCATAAATAATATACCATGGACAGTATTATAAGTTTCTGCTTTTAAAAAAATGTGCGTTTAACAAAGGGTATAATATTTAGAATTCGATTATATTACAAAACTGTTCGTTCCCGAATACATGCAGAATCCTTGGGGACCCATCGATGAGGGTTCTAAGTGGGAAACGAAAAGGTGCACATATTTTCAACTGCATTCAAGATTTCAGCTGAATACTACAGATTAGATTATGGTACGATTGCCAACTTTCAATTGTTTAAAAAATATTTTGGGGAGTCTGGAATAGAGCATGCAATCATATCACTATACCTTAAGCTCCGATGCCAGACCGTGATTTTCTGCGTCCTTTTCTGCTAAACACCTTTCAAGAAGCTGAGACAGCTCTGTAGTCAAGTCGTATTTCTCTTTCAAACTCTGCAAGGTTAGAAGGAAGTGAAATACATGTTTGATGAACAAATATGTTTGTAAATAAATTGGTTGTATTGGTTTGTATTCACAGAGGAAGTCTAAGTTTAGGGTGAGGGTTACACAGCAAAAACAATTAAAATCAGGTTTAGACACCCTGTTTACGCTAAAACTTATTTGCAAGCAAACAAGCAACATGTTTTTAATAAAAAAGAATGTCATTCGACTATCTATTTTCCTCACCCGTGCAGTGAGGAGGATGATATCAAATATGCCCCATTTCAAGCAATCTGTCGCTACAAAGAATTGCGTTGAATGAGCAAATATATGGAAGCTTTCAATACTTTATATTCTTCCTTTCACGATTAGAGTAAAAGTACAATACACGTCAAACCAAGTTCTCACTCATTACCATTCTCCCGAGACTGCGAACGTAATGATAACGCATGAAATTGCGTATTAAATGAATATATTGAAGTTATTAATCTTTATGCTCAATAAAAATGTAACGGGGTGAGTTTAACTAATAAACCCGCAAAAAAATATATTCCTTACCTTTAGTTGGTCAATCAGCTGTTCTTTCTCTATTTCCAAATCGGTAACATCTGTTTCAAGTTTCAAGGCAAGTTCATCCACTTTCTCGTGACTGTTACGAAGCTTCTGAAATAAAAATGATAAAATAAATGTAATAAACATTTGCTCATTTCTACCGTGTTTAATGCTTGTATATGATTTGCTGTTAACAGAAGTAAACTTTGTGTTTAAGAAATTTAATCTTGGTTTACGATGTACGGATATTATTTGGATTGCATTATCGTATCACTTACCTCAATTTGAGATTCTAGGTCATCCCTTTCCTTCTGCAAGTCGGTAACATCTTTTTCAAGTTTCGACGCAACCTCATTTGCTCCATCTTGCTGGACAGACAGGTTCTGAAAAAATAAGCAAACACGTAACGATCGGACATAAGTTGCTTGTGATCGGTCATAACTTGTGTCGGTAATAGCGTCGGATATAAAGTTGCAGTGAGAACGATCGTTGGACATAACTCTATCGGATATAGCGCGACTTTCCACGTACTGGCGAGCAATTATCATACTCCCATGTTGACAACGAGTACACCTGCAGCTATAATTCACCCCCCCCCCCGGAAATTTAACATTTCGGATTACCTTAAGTTCAGATGCTTGTGCCTCTTTATCCATTCTCAAATCGGCAATTTCTATCTCTGACAGCAGGACACTCTCTTCGGCCTCCTTACATTGCTCTTGCAAAGTCTGGATACAGAGAAATAAATACTTATTATTAAGTGCGTATTTTCGGACATTTTTAAGAATGCTAGTTTAAGAAAATACAGTTAAAAATGGTTTCAAGTCGTGAATCAGAGCTTTAAACGATGTATGCTTTGTTTGATAACATAAACTAAGTTTCATGTTGTACCTCTTAACCTCTCTTAGCATTGGGTAATTATAGATATAATAATTATAATTATAAAGTGCAAATTTACTGTTACAGTAAATTTACACTTTACACGTAAACTTTATTAGAAATTAAGTTTAATTTGAGAAATACATGTAAGTTTTAAATAATGAATTGAATTAAATTGACTTTATTTCCATATATCATAAAACCAATATAATACAAACAAATATGCAATATACAATAATAATACAATAGGTTATAAAATATTGTCAGTGAAGTGTATACCGGATACAGTAATACAGTGATCAATCGTAATACTTTTGGAAATGGGGCTAGTTGTAAAGCACAAAGCTTGAAAATGTGACAACCCCGAAATGAACATAGTCGGTGATGATTAAATAATATTATAAATTGTTTAGATTGTTTGATTGAATTCTGCAACTTCAAAACAGTACACTAAACGCGTAATCGCCAATTCAGTCACTTCATGAATGGATGACAATGTATGTATAAGACATGGACAGCAATCATTGTCAACTTTTTCTTCCTTTTCAGCGGTTTACGGACAGATTGGAGGTTAGACATTACTCTAACTGTAATATTTACCGTAACTTGAGAAGCCATTGCCGTCTTCTCTTGCTTTGCATCGGCAAGCTGCTGTTCGAGATCGAGAACGACGTCACCTGCCTTCTCGTATTGCTCCAGCAAAGTCTGAAATACACAAAAACAAACAAAAATGTATGATGAGATTAAAATATCTTCTTGTATGGGTGCCAAACCTCTCCTCGTTTGCCTTCTCCCTACAATCACTAGGTCCATGTCAAGCCTTCATAAAGGTTAAGCTGCATTCTTGCAAAATAATAATGTAATTAAGATGAACGATGTCACTTTTAATTAATGCAAATATTACTAAATTTCTAATAAGATGCCATAAAGATGAAAGTATTCTAGATGTATACATGTATAGTTTGACCAGAAAAACATGGAAGTTGAGATTTAATAACCAAAACAAAATACTACCTTCAATTCAAGAGTCAATGTTTCGTTTCTCAGCTTCGACTTGGCGAGATCCTGTTCACATTGCGAACCAATCTCTTGCACCTGCCGATATTTGTCCTGCAATATCTGGAAAGAAACGATATACAAATCGACGAAAGAAGGTGTTTATTTCATTCGTTTGGAGATTGTTTAAAGTTGTTTAAATTTCAACAATTCTTCTGTCATATCCCCACAATAGTTCTTCGAATATAGATGGAAAGTACTATAGCTTTTTTATATTACTACACTTTATTTCGAATTTCAAGGCAAATTATTCTATATTAACTCAGTTCAAGTGGATGATTAAAAAACACGCACAATTAAAGTGTGTGTGAATCTTTTACTTTGTCGGTTATAACGACCCGTTTACCTAATCAGCTTGACATAACATAACGATACAAACTGACACAAAATCGAGAGTTTAAAAAAAACATACAGTGAATGTTCGAATTACCTCAAGTTGCGATTCGTGCGCATCCTTGTCCTTTTTCATGTCTCCAATCTCCTTCTCAAGTTGCTGGACACGCTCATCTGCCCTCTGGCATTGGTCTTGCAATTTCTGGAAAAAAAAATCATAAAACAATGTAGTGTATTTATTTTATAATCTAAAACAAAACAATCCACCGTAAGAATACAGTTTCGAAATGGTCCTCCTCACGCTTAAATCGTCAACGTAGTCGTATACCGGATAAATGAATAACAATGTGTTAGATATAGAAAACGATCATTGACAACTTTATCTTCCTTTTAAAATAATTGTATCTTACAGTAAAGGTAAAAATTAATAACAGTTATATTTACCGTAACTTGAGAAATCAGTCCTGGTTTCTCTCTCTTTGCATCGGCAAGCTGCTGTTCGAGATCGAGAACGACGTCGCCTGCCTTCTCGTATTGCTCCAGCAAAGTCTGAAATAAAAAACAAGAACAAACATGTGTGATGACATTAAACTATCTTCATGTATATGAGAGCCAAACCCCTTCTCAGACGACCTCTTCTTGTAAAAACGACAGGTCTATGTCAAGCCTGCCAACAAATAACATTGTATTATCGCAAAAAGTACGGACGGTTATATCCGATGGACAAGGTCATTTAAAATCATTTTTAAAATCGTTTTCATAAAAGTGTCTCTAAGTTGTAAGTAGTTCAAATGTAATTAATCACCTTTATCTCAGATGTCAAGGCTTCGTTTCGCAGTCCCGACTCGGCAAGCTCCTTTGCACGTTGCGACGCAAGCTCTTCTGCTTGATTGCATTTCTCTCGCAAATTCTGACAGAGATATAAAAAACATAGATAAAATCTATTTGATCACAGTATATTCGTCATTAACTAAACAAGTACCACTACACTCGCGGAAAAATGATGTATTAAGCATGGAGTTATTTACAATGGACAATGGCAATATAAATTGATCCAGCTATTCTTAATCACTTTCATCAAGATATCCTAAAGCAGTAGTCAAAGCTTCGTTTTGCAGTCTCAATTTTGCAAGTTCAATTTCATGTTGAGGCACATCAATATTTCTCTACCAAATTCTGAAAGACACACACCATTATTTTAATCACGTTAAAAAAAGCTATTTGCTAAACGTAACTGTACGTGAACAATGTTTAGCAGCCATTTGATTTAGGTTTAAGTCAGGTTGTTGATAACTACATGGATATTTTGCATCCGTCATCAGTTATCAGTGAATCATACTTATTTACCTCGTATTGCGATGCCGTAGTTTCATTCTGGGTCTTTAAGTTGGCAACTTCTCTTTCGAGTTTCAATATGAGCTCGTCGGTCTTTTGACGCTGGTCAATCGCCACCTGAACGGAAGGAATTTATTATAAATTATGTGAAAAACTCTTTTGAAATACTGAGTTATAGATCATTTCTGCATATACTTTTTCATACAGTTATATGTGGAAGGGCAGATGATAGTAGCACATGTCAGAACAATACATGGGCATGACAATATTTCCCCCGTCTTTTGATGTGAATTTGGTGACTTGGTTGATCAAAACGCATGTTGCTAAAATCAAATACAAATGGATGTGATTGTTGTATCCTCGCTCGAAGTATAAGAATATAACCAAAATAACCAAGACTTTGTTCTCTATGATTAATAACGCGAATAGATTTTGTAAATATTTGATAAATGTGTTCTATTTAGTTAACGTTTTCTTTCTATATACAGTATAATTATACCTTATCAAAATCGGTAATCTCTTGCTGGAGGTTCATCACCTGTTCCTTGGTGCTGGTTAGCTCTACTTCTAAGTCCTGAAAGTAATGAGGAACAAGAAAAGAGATTATTGTTGTTTCTAGGATTACTGAAACTCAAATATTTAAATGTTACCATTTGTATAGGTCTAAATAATATTGACCGTCCATTAATGTCACATGTAGTGGTAAAGACGCTGATTCAACCTGACATAATTTAAGTAAAGTGTAGTTTATGATTAATATGAGCCTTGCCACGTCTGATCTGGATGCATTAACAATTATTTCACCTGAATTGGTGATCACGTTATTTGATACCACCGACCTCTCGGATACCAAAGTGTTTTAAAATCAAAATCGACATTTTAGAAATGTCAGTTTATACCTTTACTTTCAGATCCCGTCTCTTCACCATTCTCTTGTAACTCTTCAGATCTTGTCTCATTGCCTTATATTCACTGGTCATGTGGGTGAACTTCTGTCGCAGTCCGGCGACAATAGCTGTAGAATCATCGCCGTCGGTACTGCTGACGTCAAAGTCCTTAGCCAGATTCTGTAATTTACGGAAGTTTGAATGAAAATTATGTGTATTATATTTGGAAGAAATTGTCCCTCATTGCAGAAACTAACTCCCTGTACCTGTAGTAGCTAGTGATAATCACGATGGGTATGTTACGTGAAGTGGCAGCAACAACCTGTTGCAAGGTTATTAAATACTTTTGTTTCTCCTGCGTTTGTGTTTTGGTAATTACAATGATGAATGCACATTAACATTCTTTGATTACAAACGTATATGCTCACTTAACTCCCCCCCCCCACCAAAAATACAAAACATTTATTTAATGAGAAAGGAGTGGATTACATCAGTGGTGTACCTAAATTACATTTTATTTTCGTATAGTATACTTTTCAGTAATAGGTATACTTTATTTTCTTATTTTTTTATAAGGAAATCCCAGTTCCAAACATGGATTCAATTTTTAAGGTTAATTATTTTCATTGTCTTAAGATTTATGGGTAGGGGCCAGTAAGCCACACGCGGTATCCACTGACAGAAAAGCACAATCTATATTATGTTGGCTGTTTGTGTATATTTACCATCAAATGCTGGCTGGTTTTATCGGATGTGGTAGGGTTCATCCGTTCATTCTCCCGCAGTTCCTGAAACAAAGTTAGTAAAAGAAAAGTAAAACGATAGAGGTTGCAGAACGTTGCTTTTCACCCTTAAGTGATGTGGCGTTGAAAAAATAACTAGTTGCATGTCTGAGATAATAATTGCCGTATATGACAGCTTATTAGACTGTAAATCAAAACTTTGGTATGAATATATGTGACTATCACCCAATTTTCGTTACCGTAGATCGGTGTTACTTCGAACATGCTATAGGAAAATGTACCTTTTCCACTGAGTATTCAAATAAAAACTGAGTATAACAAATGTATAGACCTACTTTTTTAATGAACCGTGGCGTGAGTGTACTCAATGGAACATTTTCCTTTGGCACGTCCAAACTCATCCCAATATACTGTCTGTTATATACGTTTTTGTTCAAGCAAATCTCACCTTCACTTTGTCACTGAGGGACGATGTTAAGTCGGTAGATGCCTTGACGTACCTCTTGAGGGCGCGGGAGACTGTGATTGGGCCGTCATCGGGGTCCAATTCAAGCGTGTCTTGCGCGACGTGCAGTAGCACGTTATGGTCCTGGAGAGAAATAGATATATAGATTCATATTGATATGTTTTTTCTAGGAGGTAATAATTTATAATCAACTAATATACGATCAATTCATAGTAAACGATAGAAATACAAATCAGTTCCGTATACTTAACGCCTCTTGTTACTGTTTACCCAGTAACAACTAAGTGGCTATTTAACTTACTGTAATTGATATGTATTTCGAAATAGTGTTTTTCATTTATGTTAACTAAATACTTCTTCCCTACAAATTTAAATTCATTATAAAATCTGCTTTGAATTTGTGAATTAACAGAAAATAATTTTGATTTAATATCATATTAATATATTACATTGCATAACAGATAAATATGATGCAAATGAAAGGTATAGTAATCATTGTCATCCAGCGGTATCAAATCTGCTCTGATTACAACTAGTCTACCAAATACTCACAGTCCGATACAAATTTCAGAAAGCAATATATCGTTCAGTCGAACACCATTATATAATTACCACAGAAAAACGAAAATTGATCGTAATAAGTGTAAGTAATCTAAATTTAGCATTGAAATGAAATATTTCGCAAGCCTACAATCATTAATCAGAATTGTATAAAAATTTTCTTGAAAGAAACGTCGCCACAAAATGTAAGTTTCTGACCTTCAGTTCATCCTGGATGTTCTTGACATCATTGTCATTTTCCTTCAACTTCAGCTGCAGTTTGCAGACGATAGTTGCAGGGCTGGCATTGATGGGAAGGCCTAGAACTCCTTGGAGGAACTGAAGCAATACCCCCATATCCTGTAAGGTAGCACAATGTAAAGATGATCATAATTCGTGATTAAAATTTATAGATATGAAAATAAATAGAATATAGATATAAATATATATCCATGTAGGAATTCTAAACCTAGCTACTTGAAAACATAGTATAAGTAAAGACAGATAAAACATTCATAAAGAAAAGAATGATAAACTTAATATGATTTCAAGCCGTAGAAATTCTGTACATTTCCAATAATATACAAACATACATACATACATACAACATACATACATACATACATACATACATACATACAACATACATACATACATACATACATACATACATACAAGCATACAGGCACAGACGCATATACACGCACACAGAGTTATACATGTATACTAAAAATATCTTGAAAACTTTTCAAATGAAATACAAACGTTTTTTTACAGACAAACATAGTTGATAACAGTCATAATTATTATACATCTCAAAATGAGATGGAGAAATAATAACATGACCATTTATTCCATAACTTATCGAACGATAATACCGTTATAATGTGAGGCGTGTAATTTCATTAACAAACTAATTTACATTGATTTGTAAATATTAAAAAGGTTTCGTTATCAATCTTGAGAAACTCCACCGTTTATTCCAACATCAAATTATTTCATGCTGCATATTTCAAAAAATATATATTTCAAAGGAATATTAATCATAATGACTTATACGCAACAACGGGTATGAAATGAAAGGAAGCCAACAAAATACATGTAAACAGACATATTCGGACACTTCGTCATACCTCACTCCGGGTTTTGGGGGTGCGGAGAACCGTGCTGATCCGTGGAACTGCTGGCTCCATGGTCTTTAAGATCTCCAAAGGGTGACTTCGCCTCTTGGTCTTGGTGCGCGAGGTCTGTCGGTTGCTCTTATAGCTCAACTGATCACTCATTCTAATCGAAAAAGATGAATATAAAAGTCGTCACTTTGGCAGAAGTAAATAACTTCTTAATAACTGATCACCCATTCTAATTGAGAAAGATAATGGTTAAGCTTTGATCAAAGTAAATAATTCTTGATAATATTTGAACAGGTAGATTCCTATGTAGCTGTATCATTTTTAAAATGATATTCTTAATTTCACGACTTCGTGTAAAGAACTCTCACACCTACATAGATCTACAGATCTATTTTCAATAGCTCATACATGCTGTTGTATCTTAAATTATCACAATGATATAGGCCTACTGCTTGATTTTCCGTCATTGCAGACGTACACCGCCTGTACATTGTGTATGTAATGCGCAGGCGCACTCTAGTCTAAGGCTAGTTTGATGTCCGGCAAAAATGCATCATACAAAAGGTCTTTATTTGGTGGTATTTATTAATATCGTGAACAGAAATTTACTCACCTCAGTTAGACGAGATGTGATCACTGATAGTTTACCAAAGTAACTTCGATAAACGTCCGTAGGCGTCGAAAAACTCGGAATTTCCGAAAGCAAAATAGCGAACGGACTCACGATAGAGCAGTATTAATATACTATGTGCTAGACTGTCTTTTGTTGTCATTGAAATGCACCTGTTACCCTGTTACACCTGTGACGTAACAATGAACTCTTGGCCAATAGATGCATGCGCGACATGCTGATTACGTGTACGCGCAAGTGATTGTGGATTGGTTGCATTGCATGCGTGATAGAGACTATGCGCCAATGGGGCGCGTCACCAGAGGGCTCTGCGCGTCACTCCGTGCGCCCAATCCACGCGATTGAGAGAGATCCGGGCTATGTGCGTAATTTCACGAATATAGCTTGTATGCACGAGTGATTTATTGATATCAATTATAATTACATTTCTCCTTAATGATCATGCATAATTATATGTATAAGTTATAATTCAGGTGAGATTCGGTTTCTTACGAGTAAAAGAAGTTTGAATTTGAATCATTGGAAGATGTTTTTGATGAAAATCTGATCTGTTTGAACACAGGAAAATCAAATTATTTTCACCCGCAAGAGATTACAAAGGACACCAAATTCAAATGTTGTCAATAATTATAAGAATCGTGACGTTATACTTCCTTCTTACAAAAATTATGACATCCTAACAAAATGTATAAGAATAAAGCAAAACACTATCCATTTATAAACGAATACATTTTTGCTTTCACTAAATTGACTTTTTGTTAGTAAAATATCGAATTTCATCGTGAAATTTTTGATTTGCTGTTTATCCCTTTTCTGTAAATCTGCCTAACCAAATTCCAGAAAATTTACTTTTATCGACAATATTAATATACAATTGTGATAGCTACACGTCAAGTAACCGATTTGACTCTTACTTTCCTATTTTTCTGCAGGAGAACATAAACGAATGAGAGAAGAAATAACGAGATACGAGAACACTAAGAAAGCCGCCGACGCCTTCAAAGGAGGACGTACGATATAAAGACTGGAGGATGTCTTATCAAGATGATGTTATTAGTGGAGTAACGGATTCAGGGTTCACATAAGGAATGTGCTTCCTTCAATCCCCCTCGCTTGCCATCCACCCCGTTTCCCCAGCTAAT
>JZLH01S0157666.1:1298-45452 GCA_001188425.1 Eucidaris tribuloides
TAGGAGATATCAAATTGGTGCGGCACCGATGGCTGCTGGCGCATGCCGCTATCGCTAAGCTTGTCGCCACTTGAATCAGCATGTCCAGAGATTTTTGGAGAAGTTAGCTGCTGTTAAACCCAGCGGATCTGGGGACGCCCTGTCGATTTCCTGACGTCAGGCAAATCCGGGACTATTCCGAGGCGGCTCCGCGGCATTACAGCCTGGGAAGCGGGGGCACTGGGATGCTGAAGCAGCCCCTGGAAATTGTTCAGGGGGTACGTGCGCAGCACCCTGCAAAATTTATGTATGTAATAATATCATTAATTGCTTTTTACGAAATTGCACATCAGCCGTACCAGCCACAATTATATGCTTTCGACAACACACACACACACACAACCAATCATACACACACATCACAGCACATCGACACACCAAACACACACAGCACATCACACAACACACACCAACCACAACACAGCAAAAACACACACACCACACTCACACACACACACCGAATTGTCTTCCTTCGTTCGACTCGCGAACGCAGCGTGTACACCACACATGCCAGCCTCACAGTCCCCAACCCAACCACATACACACACACACACACACACACACACACACACACACAATCACACACTCAAACACACCAACACACACACACACACACACACACACACACACACATCGCACCTATCAGCCACACACACACACCCCACACAACACACACAACACACACACACACACACACCACACATCACACAGCACACACACACGACCACACACACACCAGACTGGTTACGGCCAGTTACGAATAGTAAATATGATGTTTTTGTTCTACCCAAAGCCCAGTGATGATCTTTCTTCATCTGTCCCATGAATATCTGATTGCGATGACATGTGTGCTGCGTTGGTCAGACTACTGGTTTCAAGGAACATTGTGCTCGTTGGCAAGCTTGTCAGGTTGTCAGGAGCAACTAACGCATGTTCACAGTACTCTGCGTGCTGACATAAGTAGTTGTTCATATTGTGTAGTAAGTGCAGCAGGTTATGAAACTTTGGCTTCTATTTCTGATCTTACTAACAATTCTATTTATTCCAAGCGGTTTGGAAGTAGAGGAATGAATTTCTTGCCAAAAATAAAAAACCACCAAAAAAAAAATTGCCAGAGGAAGCAGTCAGAGCAAAGTCTATCAACATGTTTAAGTCAGCTCTTGAGAGACACTGGAAGGACCACCCTCTAAAGTATTCACCATACCAGAGACTACCCAAAGTGACGAGGGGCAAATAAGCTACGAGCTTTACGTCTCGACAACCAAAGTAAACCAAAGTAAGTAAGGAATTAGGAAATGAGAAATAAATGAGGAAAAAAAATCGTTGATATTTGAGGAGGGGGGGGGGGGGTCGAGGGGGCGGAGCCCTTCAGAAGCTTTTAGATAGGCCTATGAGCCGGGGGGGGGGGGGGCACGTGTCATTACAACGTACACCGTGTGAAAAAAAACGCGTAAAAAGGGTTGTTTTTCACGGTCGGACGATGTACGCGCGTACATATCAAAATCGCGAAAATCAGGAGAAAAAGGTATACTTTTATAAGATTTACTTTAAAAGGGTCTCTTTTCAAACTGAAATACTTGTTTAGGGTATTCTGAGATCGCCGATAATTAGAGTACTTGTTTAGGGTATTCTGAGAGCGACAGATAATTATTGTTTAGGGTCCATTTTGAAAGTCCAAACACGCGCATGGTACACCTTGTAATGACAGTGCCTCCCCCCCCCCCCCGGGGCCATGAGGCGTTTTAAGTGGCCCAGAATGGCTCTAATAATGTAAATTACCGAAATACAAATTACACAATTATGCCTATAATTTTTATCACGAGGGCTTCCATGCGCCACTTCGGAAGGCCCGATGCGCCAAAAGTGGCGCTCGCGCCGCTATTTGAGAACCCCTGTTGTGGCACAAATTGTCGCCGCGTCACAAATTGTCGCCGGCGACAATTTGTGACGATTTGTGAAAAACCTGACGGCACAAATTGTCGCCACCGGCACAAATTGTCGCCGGCGACAATTTGTGCCCGGAGTTGACGGCACAGATTGTCGCCAGCCATGATGAAATCACACTTAATTGTTTGTGGGTATGTGGGTGTATGTCAGTATGTGTCCGTGTGTTTGTAGGTGTATGCATGTGTCTGTTTCTGTGTCTATATGTGTCTGTATGTTTGTCTGTGTGTGCATATGTATGACTGTATGTGTCTGTTTGTGTGTCTGTATGTGTCTGTGTGTCTATATGTGTCTGCATGTTTGTCAGTGTGTGTATCTGTGTGTCTGTACGTGTCTGTATGTGTCTGTTTGTTTGTCCATTTGTGTCTGTGTGTCTGTGTGTGTCTGTGTATTCGTGTGTGTCCTTGTGTCTGTTTGTGTGTATATGTGTGTATGTGTGTCTATGCATCTGTATGTGTCTCTGCATGTGCCTGTATATGTGTGTCTGTGTGTCTGTAGGTGTCTGTTTGTGTGTCTGTTTGTGTATGTGTGTCTGCCTGTATTTGCTTATGTGTCTATATGTGTCTATGTTTTTGTCTTTGTGCGTCTGTCTGTCTGTATGTGTCCGTTTTGGTGTATTTGAGTATGTGTCTGTTTGTGTGTATGCGTGTTTGTCTATGTGTGTCTGTATGTTTCTGTTTGTGTGTCTGCATGTGTCTGTTCTGTGTGTGCATTTGTGTGTAAATGTGTCTGGATGTGTCTAGTCTGTATGTGTCTGTTGTTTGTTCGTGTGTCTGTGTGTTGCGTGTTTGTCTGTATGTGCCTGTTTGTCTGTATGTATATCTGCGTGTTTGTGTGTGTCTGTATATTGTTGTTTGTTTGTAAGTGTCTGTGTGTCTGTGTGTCTGTTTGTCTGTTTGTGTGTATGTATCTGTGTGTGTGTCAGTTTATTTGTGTGTGTGTCTGTGTGTGTCTGCTTTATGTTATGTTTGTGTGTCTGCGTGGTTGTATGTCTAATTTTATGTCTGTTTGTGATTGTGTGTCTGTGTGTCTGTATGTGTTTGTGTGTGTACGGTATGTGTCTGTGTGTCCCTGTGTGTCTACATGCGTATCAATATATATATGTCTGTATTTGTGTGTGAGTCTCTGTGTCTGACTCTGTTTGTATGAATGTGTATTCGTTTGTGTGTGTCTGTGTGTTTGTGTGCTTGTATGTGTCTGTATGTGTCAGTTCGTGTATCTGTATGTCTGTTTGTGTGTCTGTATGTATCTGTTCTGTTTGTATGTGTCTCTTTGTGTGTCTATGTGTCTGTGTGTCTGTTTGTGTTTGTATGTGTGCATGTGTATGTGTGTTTGTCTGTGTGTGAGTCTGTGGGTCTCTGTGTGTGTCTATTTGTGTGGCTTTATGTCATTCATACACGCAAACACACAGACATAAGCATACACACACGGACACAAAGTATGCATAGATGCATACATACACACAAAGAGAGACACATACCCACACAGACACACAGACACATAATAGACACACAAACACGAAGACGCACAGACATATACATAAAGACAGGCACACAGACACACACGGACATACAGACACATACAGATACACACAGACAAAACACAAACACAGACACAAACATACACACAGACACACAGATGCACAGACTCACACACATACAACAGACATACAGACACATACAGAAAAAACACACAACACGCATACACACAAACAGACAACAGACACATACAGACTAGACACATACAGACACATAGACACACACAGACACATACAGACACACGGACAGACATTCAGACCCACAAAAACACAGACATACATACAGACACACAGACACATACATACAAACACACAACAGACAGATACAGAGAGACACATACAGACATATACACACACAAAGACATACAAATGCAAAGACACTTACGAACACACGAACAAACACATACAGACACTGGCAAACACGCAGACACATACACAAACACTCAGAGAGACATACAAACAGACAAACATACACACAGACTCACACAAAGACAAATACACAGATACATACAGACATATACAGACACACAAACAGGTACACACAAACACAGACAAACAAAACATACAGACACGAAAACACATAGACAAACACACAGACACATACAAAACACAAAGACATACAAACAGACACACATGCAAACACAAAACACATAGACACACAGACAACAGACACATACAGACTGGACACAAACAGACACATAGACACACAGACACACGAACAGACACATTCAGATATAGACAAACACACAGACGAACATACACAGACACACACACAAACACATACAGACTCACAGACTCCTGCAAAGACAAACACACAGACAGATACAGACACACATACAGACACGAACAGACATAAAAAAACACACACACACACACACACACATATTTAGTGGGTGGCGACAATTTGTGACGGTGGCGACAATCTGTTCCGCTAGGTTTTTTTTTCACGGCACAAATTGTCGCCAGTGAGGCAAAAGATTAGGATCAGGAAGAGCGTCACAAATTGTCGCCGGCGACAATCTGTGCCGATTTTTCAAAACCTGACGGCACAAATTGTCGCCCCGTCACAGATAGTCGCCGGCGACAATTTGTGACGCGGCGACAATTTGTGCCGCAACAACCCCTGGTATACACCATGCGCGTGTAGGACTTTTAAAATGGACCCTAAACAAGTAAATTATCCTTCGATCTCAGAATACCCTAGACCCCACTGAAGAAGAAGCACTCCTTTCAAGTAAGCCTTTTGTAAAAAATATACCCGTTTTTCCTGATTTTGGCGATTTTCCCTTTGCACTGTACGCGCGTCATCGTCCGACCGTGACAAAATAACCCTTTTTACACATTTTTTCACACGCGCATAGTGTACCTTCTAATGGCAGTGCACCTCGGGGTCCGCCCCCCCCCCCCCCGCCTGCATGAGGCAGAGGAGTAACCCGGGGGAGGGGCACTGCCATTACAAGTGACCATGCGCGTGTGGAAAAACGCGTAAACAGGGTTATTTTGTCACGGTCGGGCGATGTATGCGCACACAGTGAAAACGGTATCAATATCGCGAGGAATATAGGCCTATACTTTTAACAAAAGGTTTACTTTAACCCTTACTGTACTGGGCTATTTGGCTCCTTGAAAATACTGGGGGGGGGCCCTGAGAGACCCCCCCTTATGATCTCGGCCGTCGACCGCGCGATCGCGACGAAAATCGGCACGCACGTTGCCCGTCACGTATACTCTATGTACAAAACTGTATTGCTATTTTTTTTTTCAAAAAGTAAAATCGTTTCATTAATTATGCTAATTTATGCATGATTAATGAGGGTACTCAGTCTTTTTGCTCTATAAGCCACTAAATAAAGCTCCAAATGTGCTAATTTTTGGGCTAGATATTCTTTGTAGTGTTTTAAGCAAAATAATGTAGGTACCACCAAAATCTCAACTTATTCCTTATGTATTTTATTGTTTTTCAATTAGGCCTACTTATACATGTATTTCTTAGTTTTTTCGACCTTTTGTTTTCTATAGTTTTTTGGATGAAATTTGTCGGTGACACTGTTGCGAGCATGAAATTAATCAATTTGAACCACTATAATAGCAAAAATATACATTTATGATTTTTGGCTGAAAACACAATTTGTATTGAAATTGTACATGAAATCACGATTTTGAGCAATTTCTGGTGCGACATGCACGTACAAAACTATATAATTATGCGTAACTCCATGCAGAACTATGTTTCCGGACGTCGCAAAAATGGTCTTATATAGATGCGGAAGATTCAAAGGAAAAAAGTGACGAAACGTCACGGCGAGAGCTTTTCGCGTTGCAGATATATCGCGCGAAACGTTGGGGGGGGGGGGGGGGGGGGGTCCCAGCCCCCCCCCCCCCATGCCGTTAAAAGAGTACTTTTCAGAATTAATACTTGTAGGTATTCTGAGATCAGTTTACTTTAAAAGGGTATCTCATAAAAATTGAATACTTGTTTGTTTAGGTATTCTGAGATCGACTTATTTATTTTGAAAGACAGCTACACGCGCATAGTGTACAGCTTGTGATGACACGCCCCCCCCGGGGGGGGAAGTAGCTTTCTGCATGCGTTAATAAAACTGATAAATATTTTTAACTTGGGTTTCCACAAGTCCTTCTCAATTTAACGTCTTAAAAAAAAATCACAAACTGCCTCATCTGCCTATACGGTAATTGAGTGAAGGCTCGCGCTCGTATGCCCATGACGCGCAGTGATAGGTCTATCAGTATTAAGTTCAAATCGGCTTATTTTCAATGTCTGGGGATGTTTTTCTTACGAATTTTTGCATAGTACCCGTTAGTTGTCTTTATCAAATAAAAGGGTTGTTTAAACACCTAAAACACCCTCGTTTTCCCCCTAATAAAAAAGGGGCGTTTGAATCTATAACACCCCGCCCGACACCCCCTCGGGGGGGGGGGGAGGGTATACAAGGCGTACAGTGTACACCATGCGCTTTAGACTTTCAAAATGGACCCTAAACAAGTAATTGAAAGTCGATCTCATAATACCCTTAACAAGTATTCAAGTTTGAAAAGATACCCTTTTGAAGTAAACCTTCTGTTAAAAGTATACCCTTTCCCCCCGATTGTACATCGTCCGACCGTGAAAAACAACCCTTTTTACTCGTTTTTTTCACACGCGCATGGATGTACACGTTGTAAATGGCAACTGTCCGTCCCCCCCCCCTGGGCCGAACCCCAGCCATCTATGCACCCCTCGTTGGCAGGGCGGCGCCAGGGTGTAAATCGCAGGGAGAGCGAAAACTAACGGGGGGGGGGGGCAAAATGTTCAAAAGACCTTTACATTTCATAATAATACTGCGAAAGCGAAAATGCATGACGATTTTCTGTATTTTGAAAAGTTTTAGGACCACATGCCGGGAGTCCCACATATACCAGCCGCACGAACCGGGAACTCAACTCTACGAAACATAATAGAATACCTTTACTATTGAAAAAAGACAAAAAACCCCCGACAAACAAACAAAAACAAATCCTGGAAATAAGCAAACCTACAAAAGGTCTTTAAGTCCGCGTTGACCGCCGCCGCTTGGATGGCCATGGAGGATGTTTCGGCCTCTCCCAAAACAACCCCAGGATCGGGGTCAAAGATCAATATGTTACCTGATCCTGTGCGCGCTGAAAGTACGTGCACTGCAGCTCGTATGCAGAATTACGCGCCGCCCCTCGCAAATCCAGCGCGAAAATGATCAAAAGGTAAACAGTGTATCAGGCTGCGGCGAATGGAAGTTTTGTTGTGTTATCACTGAACATGGTAAAAATTTAACCATTGTCATCTAGCATCTAATGTACGTTGTATTTCCCAATCACCGACACGTCGTAGAGACCGTACTACGAGATTATGGCGATGGCTACCAACGTATTTCTTTTCTCATTGACGGCCATTCCGGTCACGTACACCGCGAATATCGTGCTGTCGTCGGCGAGCGATAGCTGGTGGGTCTTCGCCGCTGGTTGCGGCGTTCTTGGACTGATCGGTTCGCTAATGTACCTGGCCGTCCGCTTTTCCAACGGCCAACATAAAATAAAGGATCCATTTTTCTATGGTAAGGAAAACTTGCGTGTAGCGCCGTAACAGTGTGGGTGTATACCTGAAAAAATGATTGAAGTTTTGTAGATTACTAATAATATTAGATCTAATATTAGAATAGATCTCAATCATCTCAGTTATTTCTTTTTTCAATTTTGGGTTTGGCCGTTTCATGATTGTGTTTGTCATCACTCCATCATCAGACTTGTTGCCGTTGGACATGGACTGACTCTGACAGAGCAGAGTTAACGTTAGACATCATCATCCGACATCTCCCTGAATCATGACATGACATTGATGTGTTGCTAATTCAGATCAGATCTGTGTGCAAATTCACTTACCACTACCAGACAGGTTTTGAATTTATTTATTTCACTCATGAAAAAATTACCGTTACAAATAGGGTCTAAATGATACGTATAGTCTAATGTTACATGATAATATACAGAAACCAATACACACAAACTTACACATAAAATGGATAAGAACAAACTAAGACAGTCTGGTACAATGTCAATGTCAATACCAATAGCAAAATGTGAGTGAGGAGTGAAAAAAGATTAAAAAAAATCTTGGATGTTTCACCCCTTATGGCCTTAGTGGAAGGTAAGGATATCAATCATAATTAACAAACAACTTACAAGTTTTTAAAGCATAATTTACACAAATTTTCACTAGAAGTGATCTATCTGGCTGTTTAGATGAAAAATCATACTGTGAAGATGCTCTTTAGATTTTACCCTCTGCACATTTTCCTAAAATTTGTGGACTTTAACAGCAGAGAAAAAAAATATGTTCCCAGTGGCTAATCAAGAATAACTGTGCCAGGGTAAATTTAAAATACATCTTTCTAGATCTATACAGTCAAACAAGCAATTGGTCAGGCACATCAGTTCAGCATACATTGGAATTCATATCTGTTTTTTCAACCTATGGAAATATTCACTGTTTTTATCAACCACTGCACTGACATTATTACAGTATATCAATAAGGATTGTCACTAACTTTGCCTAAATATTTGTAAAATAGAGAAAAGAAAACACAGGTATTGTGTTGTTGGAATTTCTGCCATTGACTAACGAGTTCCATTTTAGACTTAGTTCAGGTTGTCACTTGCATAATTCCATAAAATTGGCTATTTCTCATAGCATTGCTCACCATGCACATGGGTGCACGTCAATTTAATTTTTTAATGGAGGGTCCGTTCAATGAGTCTAACTGTTATCAACGGAACTGGTGTTGACTGTGTCACACATCCTTGAAAGAACAATTATTAAGATTATTTTGATTGTGTTAATAGTAATGGTTTTACAAATTGAATAAAACCTATGACTTTTGTCAGATAAGACTGAGTACTTCCAGAACACAGTGTTATCAGCTGTTTTTAAACCATCAAGATGATCACGATGGTATTCTGAAAATGTCACTCTAGTACAGAAAAAAGTAGTTGAAAATAGCATTTTATCAAAACCTATCCACAAATTATGCTGACAAAGTGTTAACACAGAAATCTATATGTGGGGCAATGGAAATTGTAACAAAAGGTCCAGCGACATAAAATTCACCTGAATATTTAAACTGGCAATCCTGCAACTATTACATTTGATGTAAACTATTTCCATATCATAATGCAAATTGAATTCTTCCACCTGGGATCAAAAATAGGGGAACTATGAAGAAAGATTTTCTATCATCAAACAGTACTTCAGTTCATCTTTAAAGATAATGAAGTTGGTTGATAAATCCTGAAATGGAACTATGAAATCACAATTTATGTTTTGTTTCTGGCATGGGTTTTGTTTTTCTTTTTTACGTATTGAATATTTCATTTACTTGTGGGTTGAGTGGTAAAATTTGTGATTAACTGAATGAAAAACAAACAATGATAAGGAGGACTACATATAGGCCTTCTTCAAATGCACTTTTTGGTGGGGGGGGGGGGGGGTTCTGGGTATGTCATACATAACAAACAAAATAAAACATTACAAAATACATTTTACATATGAGAAACCTGAAAAAATGAGACCTTTAACGTGGTGTATAAACTAAAATTATAGTAAAATTACTTTCTAGATGGCAATGCAAATCAGTAGTATTATAGAAGCCTGTATAATTAAATGCCAGGAGTTAATTGTGTCCTGCCAGCAACTATTTAACTCAGAAATAAGAAATAGAAAACAGATAATGGTCTACTGTAAAATATGCAGGTAGAGTAAAATTCATATTTTTGAACTGCATGCAAATGATGCAATGCATATATTATATGCATACATACATCAAGGCTCAACACTAACTTTATTCGGCTGGTTGCCTGATAGGGCAAGTAAAGTTTGTATTACCATTCATTTAGTTGCCCGAACAAAATTTTTACTTACCCAAGTGAACAAAATGCTTGTTAATGATGTTACTTTTGAGATAGTACCTTGTTGAAAGTATTTTTTACAGATTCTACTCAGTTGAAATTTACCAAGAATTGAAACTGAATTGAAAACACAAGTCTGCAATACTGTCTTGATTTTAGAATGTAAACTTTTTTCCTTGCCCATCCAGGCAAGTAAAATTGATTTCCATAAATTTGTACTGGCCCAGAAGCAAAGTTAACTTGCCCTGGGCAAGCAGGCAAGTGCTAGTGTCGAGCCCTGCATACATGTACATGCACTACATGTAGACAATTTTGTGCAACTTTTGTCTAAACAGACATAAAACAACAACATTTTTTGTTAAGTTCAATGATCCCTTTTGAGGTGTACATTGTTGAAGTTGATGAATTGTAACATGTCATGTTACATGTACTGTAGTTTACTTCTGACAAAGAGTTATAAGTTTATAACTCTCCTCTGCCATAAAAGAAAAAAAAATCTCCTAAATACAAGTGAATTTAATACTGGAAACTTATCTCCAATTCATCTTAAAAGCTAGGGAGTGTGTCTGCCGTTTCTGATTACAGAAATAAGCATTAAGTGTGGTGGTTATGTAATCTACCCATTTACAAGATAACATTTCCTGGAATTGTGTACTTGTAATTATATTGTACATGTAAGTGAATGTTTTGAATTTAATCTGTTATGTTGGTTAGTAGTGTGATGAACAAAGAGATAATGGGGAAATCATACATTTACATGTACATGACAAAATGAACAATGATAGGGATCTGAAAAAAAAATGTCTGATCATCATTTATTTTCATTTCACATTTGTTGAAACATTTTTAAAAGAAAATTAGGAAATAGGAGTTCATTGAAGTCAGACCTCAATTTTCAGTAAAATTTATTCTTGAATACCGGTAAGTAAGCTGCTTTACTTACAGCACTAGTTAACGTCTGTACTAAATGTTTAATTTCAAAGTCCAATATTTCCTAAGTTAGGCTAAAAAGAATAATTGTGACAGCCGTAAAGCTTTTGTATGTGTTTAAGTTCTTTTATTAAACTTCAAAAGAGTACCTGTATGCCCCAATCTTCTTTAGTAAAACAATTCAATGATTAGTGCTGGGTGATATTTTGATAATATCGAAATTACTTGATGTTGAAAAAAATATCAAATACACGATAATGATCTCATGATTATTTCAAAATATTGCCAGAGGTACGATATGGCCTAAAATACCATCGATTATGAAAACCTAATGGGGTAAATGCATGCACTGCAGTGGGAGGGACCAAAATATCCCTGTGTACCTATGAATACTCTGCGCATGAGTGCTACTGCCTGTAATCATATAGGTAAAAACAGGGAGGTGGGGAAAAAAGTGAGACCTCCATGCTGTTCAGCTATCAAACTGGTGGTATTAAATGCAGTAATGCATTTAGTATAATTGTCAACAAACATAACAAACCTGTCAACACACTGCCCACCAAAAATGTTATCTATAAACAATCGGCACCATTAATCTCCTGATCTAGTTACAGGAGGGTCTACAGAAAGCAACATTGTTTTGACCATGTTTTGATAACAGCCCTACAGGGCACACTGTCAATTTAAGCCTAAAATAAATTTATCTTATATTCATCACAAATCTTTTTTTCATCTTCGGTGATAAATCATGTTATCGACGATGTTTTTTCCACGATAAATCAAATGAGGTTTAGATCAAATATCGCCAGCTCTATCAATGATATTCCTTGATTTCCTTCCACCTTGGTTACGTACATCCTCCATTCAAGCTAAATGCTGGTATGTACTATGTTTCATTTAAGCAACTACCTGTAACTCTTTCCGCTTTGAGGCATTTTTAATGTTACAGATCCTGTTGTTTCCATGAAATGGATAGAACCATGTTCTGTAATGAGAAAATGTACTGTAGAAGTAAGTGTGGGTTACTTTAGGGCATCTTTTGCAATTTGAAATTGAAAACATTCTTGGTATTGTGAAATTTTATTTTATCACTTTTTGTAATACCCTGTACCATATTTTAAATTAATAATCTTCCTTGGGAGAGGTAAGGGGGGGGGGGGGTAATTGCTCCAGTATCTACCATCAATACCCAACTGCAGTAATGATGATGATGAAATTTTCCCTTGATTTGGAAATAGGAGGTCATATTTTTCCTGTGAGACATAATAAGAAAATATGCATTGTGAAAAATATATTTGGCATAATTTTTTACTGAAATCAACAAAATCATCATGCCGAAATTTCCCCACCCCCTCAAAAAATGTTTTCACATAGGGTCTACATGTAGCTAGTATTGGCATGATTATACACTTTAAGTGGGATACACTAATTGAGAGAGGTGTTGTCAGCTTGTGTAAACTAAGTTGAGGTACATGATTTGTAAACAAGATGTGTATTCAAGATATTAATACAGTATGGTAAATGTTGACAAATAGGCTGCTAAAGTACTACAGCTAATTCAGTATTGATTACCGAGCGGCTCTATATACATTCCCTTGTACAGCTGTACTCACAGTATTTTCAGGTCTGAAAATATGACTTGTATTTGCATGTACATACTGTATGTATGCTGTTGCCTTGAAATCTGATGAAATGTTTGCTACTTGCTAGTGTCCAATGGTGGTGTGGTTTTCATGGGAAGCATACTCCATAGTAATGAACAGGAAACTATTTCTGCAGTTAATATAGTTCAAAGGTCAAATAATTTATAGAATACATGGTTCCATTTCATTTTAGAGTGGGTGGCCATGTTGGTCATTAACTGCTGAGGGGAGAATTAGTAAGGAAGGGATGAGGCATATGATACCATCATCTGCACAGCAGTTGAATTGCTCTGGTTTATATCTTTCTTTCACTATAGCTTCAAATCTGAGCAAAAGTGGTGTGTCATACAAAAAAAAAAGATTACAAGCTTTTAAACATAACATTTATTTTACTATAATTTAGCAAATTTCCCATTGTATTAATACCCACCATCAGCACTGGTAAGAGGTCTTCAAACATGGGCCGAGACATGACAGTGATTGAAAATCCACCATAGTACGCCTGCTCGATACATTTAATCCACAAACCTGTACAAATATTTTTGTGGGTAGTAGACCTTGATTTCTGAAGTGTCTGGTCGTGACTTCATAGCTCACACCACCACAGCAAATATCACATGATACCCTGTTTCACAAGAGGCTGTATTTATTTGATAGCAAACACAGATAGCCACTAGTTCCACTAAAACTTCACTATATGTATACATGTATTTTCATGAAGGTTAAAAATGGGTTACTGGTATAAGACAGGGCTCGACACTAGCACTTGCCCGCTTGCCCGGGGCAAGTAAAATTTCATGGCGGGCAAGTAAAAGATTAAAATATTAATATTTACTTGCCGGATTGGGCAAGTAAACTTTTTTTTATTGTCAAAGGGAAAAATATGTCTAAAAAGAAGCGCAAAGAATGTGTGAAAAAATTGTGTTCAATTAAACTTCAAAATTTCATCATTTTGTCTATTGTACTTCATTTTCTGTGTTTGGTTTGGAAGCTTCAGTGCAAAACATCAACTGTGTGTCAAGTGCCTAGGTGCAGTACATGTACGTAGTATAATTCCTGTCCCATTTTGTGTATCAGTGATGATGGTTTGTGCAGAATTGTAGAATTTCATGACTCTTTAAATTCATGAATCACACATCTGGCAACCTCCAAAATTGAAATAAAAAATGTCAGAACTTTCAGTGCCATAGGAAAGGCATAAGTAGTTAAAATTAGTGAGAAATAATAATTTTTAATATTCTTTATCATTATTTTCGGGCAAGTAAATTTCTCTTTCGGGCAAGTAAAAATCTGAAAGTGATAATTTTACTTGCCCGAAGGGCAAGTAGCAAAAAAGTTAGTGTGGAGCCCTGTATAAGAATTTGACTTTAAATCCATAGCTGATATGCAAGAGGCTTTATTTAAAAAAACATCAACAACTGTTCTTGAAAATTACATGTACATACTTTTCTTGTGCAACTTAAGTTATGTGTACAAAGGTGTACATGAAACTGATACAAATTTATGTGATCACACATGAAACAAATATAGATCTCACAAACATGAACTGTTCTGGAAGATTACAAACTCAAAGCTTGTGTTCTTGTTTTACATACTGCCAAAATCGGTTAATCAGATGATTAAATGAATAAATAACAAATTATGTTTTTATATGTTTTGTTTTCATGTATTTTCCCTTGCAGTGTTTGCAGTGTTTGCATTTACCAGTGTTGTGGATATTGTGCTGGCTTTGGAACTAGATGGCGTCATTGAAAACTTCATGGCAGCATACGTCAAGGAGGTATTAAAGCGCAAGTTTATTTTCGGCGTAGTTTTTTCATTTGAAAGCTTTATGCCAAAAGGTCATATCACACCAATAACAGATTCTGAATGTCTTCCGTTTTTTTTTAATTAATTAATGACAAATCTCGGTTGGGGGGGGGGAACCCTGAGATTTTTGACTATATTTTACAGTATAACATCCAAAGGGTTGATAAGGTGTTAATGTAAAGATGTTAATGACAGATCAGAGTTTGATCTTTCTGCAGAGGTATAATTCAGATAACCTTAACACATTATTAACCCTTTGAATATTATACTGTAAATTATAGTCAAAAATCTTAATTTTTCATTAATTAATAAAAAAAAACGAAAAACGAAAGACATTCAGAATCTGTTATTGTTGTGATGTGACCTTTTTGGCATAAAACCTTTCAAATAACAAAACTATGCCAAAACTAAACTTGTGCTTTAAATCAAACGTCCAAATGGTAACATTCCATTTTGATTTCTGACGTACAGTTATTAGCTGGTGTATTAAGAATGTTTATGACTGTTCTGCATTATTATGAGATGGGTTCTCCGATTGAAAAACAGTCAGTGATCGACGTGGAGAAGAATTCAGACGATGTAAAAAAGTACTCAATTTATTTATTTTGTTTGCATGTGTTACTGTTAGGAACATACATTTATAAGAATATAGGATCTACAGGTGTACAGTAAATACACAATAGGAGAAAATTTCATTTTTCACCATTCACCCAAAATACAGTGCCTTTTAAATTTTGGTATAATAATGCAGATTTTATGTATACTCCAGTGACTGTCCCAGCATCTGTTGACTGATATGATTAAGTTTGATTTATTTATAGGTTGTCTTCATGAAAATTTTGGTGATAGGCATTTGAACTGTTGACTACTTACTGACTGTTCATTTGTTTTACAGCTAACCAGGTACAACCTGGAAATCGGATTTATTTATGAAAATGTAGGTTATAACTCGAAATACAACAAGGCTTCAAGGGAAGCTTACTTTTCAATCAAACTTATGAAAAGTAAATTTAGTTGCACTTGAGTCCAAGTAGTTCAATCAGTTTCAGTCAGGAAAAAGGTTTTATACATGTATGTGTTTAATTGCCAGCTGTTTCATTTATGTCACCTTTCAATTAAAACGGAAATGTTACATTATAACCTATTTATCGGAATTTTTGAAATGAATAAGTAGGCAAATCAAGTATATGCCCAGGAAAATCAATTGTACACACTCGACTTCAGCCAGCTTTTCAATATACTGTAATGTGATAGGGAGAATTGTAACCACAGTTAAAGCCCAAACTATAAGTTTTGGTATTTAAAAAAAATAAAATTGTTTGCAATTATATTTTTTAGATACACCTATATGATCTATTAATGCCATGAAAAATTGCTCGCTCTGAAACCATTCCATTTTTGAGAAATTACTCAAAATGTAAAATCTCGCCGGGGGGGGCGGGGGGACCCGTGTAGATTTCCCACAGGATAATTACAATATAAATGCTGCTCCTTCTTTAATTTAAAAATCGTCAATTGTCCACTATGTTTGCTTTCAATACCTACTGAAAAACATTTTCAGTAGGTTTGATGTTTGATGTCTGGGGTGAAAATAGAATACTTTGCGAAAGATTGACAAAAATTCTGTCTGATTGACCAGAACTATATTTGGGCTTTAAATAACGATCTGTATCATCCACAATTTGTTAGTGCAATAGATCTGCACTGCAAATGTTCAACTTCTGTGACTTGCTTGATTTCCACTTTTCTTGGTCTCTAGGGGGAGCCCTACATGAACACAGCTCACGGCACCATGATCAACTACTGGGATGGTTCTGGGCACTACTTCATGTACTTGATGATAACGACTGCTATTGTATGGAGGTAAGACTGAGATACAGTGTGTCTGAGAAAAAACGAGACTGAACAAATACAGGCAAACCCAGTAATAACAAGCATGGGTATAGCGAGGACCTGCTTAATACAAGGACGTCTGTCAGGTCCCACTCCAAGTTTTCTTCCATAGACCTCTGTGTTTTTATGCTTTTCATATAACAAGATCGGCTATATATATATATAGCAAGGTAAATTCCCACTCTAAAAATAAAGAAAAACAAGGGAAATTGACCATTTTTAGCAAGCATCCACTTCAGCCTATGTCGGCTAGCGAGCGCAAGAAATTTTTCGCGCTTTAGAATTAACTCCTTGTGCTAGATGTTGATCAACACATCAGGCGTGCTACACCATTATGCGTTGTAAACACTTCCTATCACGGTGTGAAGACCCGTGCCAGTCAGCACATGTAACTGGGTGACATCTCCTTCCTGTCCATTGCATCAGTTTCGGTAATGGAGAAGTTGGAATCATTGCTCACTAACATATCTGCTCTGCTTTTTCAGTTCAGTGACTTATTTAGTTAGTAAATTCAGTTATATACATTTGCAAAACTTGAGAAAACACTGCAGTAGCGGTAGAAATCTTGTTACGTACTTTATATGTACTCACTCCCATGTGCATAAATTTTTGTGTTTTTATGCCTCCGCAACGAAGTTGCCGAGGCATCATGTTTTCGGTTGTTCCGTCCGTCCTCCGTCCGTCCGTCCAGTACCGGATCTCGTTACCGCCGATAACTTAGAGAACCCGCGATCGGATTTTGATGTAACTAGGGACCAAGTATACTATGAGCCACCAATGAACGTGATTAGATTATTGGAGCTCAAAGGTCAAAGTCAAATCACCGGCTTAAATATGTCTGATTGGGCTCGTTACCCGATAACCTGAGAGGCGGCCTGTGGTTCTCATGTAACTTGGCGTGAATTATGATTATGAGGCCACCATGAACTGATTAGATTTTGCCCAAGTCAAAGGTCACCGGCCTTAAATATGTCTGATTTGGCGTCGTTACCGCGATAACTGCAGAACCCCCGATCGGATGTGTATGAACTGGCTGAAGATTTATTATAACGCCACCAATGAACTGATTAGATTTTGGAGCTGAAAGCGCAAAGGTCAAAGGATCACCGGTCTTAAAATATGTCTGATTTGGGCTCGATTACCGCATAAACTTGAGAGTGGCGCGACGCGGATTGGGCATGTAACTTGGCGCTGAAGTATGTATTATGATGCACAATGAACTGATTAGATTTTAGGCGAAAGCGTTCAAAGGTCAAAGCGTTCACCGCGCTCTTAAATTAAGCTCTATTTCGGGCTCGTACTCCCGCATAACTTTGAGAACCCGCGATCGCGATTTTTGATAACTGACGGCACCACAGTATTGTACGATGAGCCGACCAATTGGAAACTGATTAGATTTTGGAGCTCAAAGGTCAAAGGTCAAGCTCACCGGGCCTAAATATGTCTGATTTGGCTCTACCCGCGATAACTTGAGAGGGCTGGGATGTCAGTAACTTGGTGAAGTATGTGATTGATCAGGCCACAATGAAGCTGATTAGATTTTGGGGCTGAAAGGTCAAAGGTCAAAGAGTACGCGCCTAATATGTCTTGATTTGGGCTCGTTACCGATAACTTGAGAAAACCCTCCGACGGATTGTGATGAAACTTGGTGAAGTATTATATAAGGCACCAATGAAGCTGATTAGATTATTGCAGCTGAAATGCGTCAAAGGTCAAAGGTTCACCGCGTCTTAAATATGTCATGATTGGCTCATTTACCACGATAACGAGAGTGGCGGTCGGATTGGGCATTAACTTGGTAAGTATGTTACTGAGGCACCTATAACTGGATTAGGATTTGGGGCTGAAAGCCCGTCAAAGTCAAAGGTGAACCGGGCCTTAAATATGTCTGATTTGGCTCGTTACTGCGGATAACTTAGAACCGTCGATTCGATTTTGCATAAGTAACTAGCGACCAAGTATGTACTATAGCACAATGAACTGATATATTTGCGAGCTCAAAGGTCAAAGTCACCGGCCTTAAATATGTCTGATTTGGCTCGTTACCCGCGATAACTGAGAGCGGCTGGTCGGCATTGTCATGTAACTTGGGTGAAGTATTTATTATCAGGCACATGAACTGATTAGCATTTGGTGGCCTAAAGGTCAAGGTCACGGGCCTTAAATATGTCTGTTTGGGCTCGTTACCGCCCGATTAACTGAGAACCGCCGATCGGATTTGGCGCGATGAAACTCTGCGGTGGAATATTATTATAAGGCACAATGAACAGTTAGATTTGCGAAGCCGAAAGGTCAAAGCGTCAAGGTTCACCGTGGTCTTAAATATGTCTCATTTGGCTCATTACCCTTAACTGGCGGGGGAAAGGATGGCGGGGTCGGATTGGATTAACTTGCGTGAAGTATGTATATGAGGCCACCAATGAACTGATTAGATTTTGGGCTGAAAGGCAAAGGTCAAAGTCACCGGGCCTTATAATTATGTTCTGAGTTGGCTCTGTTTACTGCCATAACTGAGAACCCACCGATCGGATTTTGATTGTAACGTAGGACGAAGTATGTACTATGACCATTAATGAACTGATTAGATTTGGACTCAAAGGTCAAAGCGTCAAAGTCACCGGGCCTTAAATATTCTGGTTGCGCTCGTTAACCGCGATAACTTGAGAGCGGCTGGTCGATGTGATGTATGTAACTTGGATGAAGTATGTATTATGAGCACCAATGAACTGATTAGATTTTGGCTGAAGGTCAAAGGTCAAAGGTCCACCCGGCTAAAATATGTCTGATTTGGCTCGTTACCGCCCTAACTTGAGAACGTCCGAGTCTGAATTTTCATGTAAACGTGGTGTGAAGTATGTATTATGGGGCGCAACCAATGAACTGATCAGATTTGAGAGTTCAAAGGTCAAAGTCCACGAACCTTAAATATGTCTGATTTGGGCTCGTTAACGCGATAACTTGAGAGTGGCTGGTCGGATTGTGATGAAACTTGTGTAAAGTATTTATTATAAAGCACCAATAAACTATTAGATTTCTGGAGCTGAAAGGTCAGAGTCGAAGGTCACAAGGCCTTAAAATAGTCTGATTGAGCTCATACATGTGAGAACTTGAGTGTGACTTTTCCGATTTGATGTACTTGGGAGAAGTATCTGTATATGAAGCTCCACCAAGTTACTGATTTGATTTTGGAGTGAAACGGTCAGAGGTCAAAGGTCGCAAGCCTGCCATGTGGGGGGGGGGCGAGATTGAGGGCTCATGGGGGTGTCCGAAATTTAAGATGCTTAAATTGGATTTTACTATAACTTTGGGTCATGAAGGTCACATGGGCTATCCATTAGGCTTATTCCACTCTAATTGGGTTTCTTCCGACCCATGGTAACGTTGAGTAATGCTTCAAGACTGGACATCGGAGATTGGATGTGGGAGGGGGAGTGCAGGACGCGGAGGTGGCAGTTACCATCGAGCTGGCGCAGTCGATCTGCTCTAGTTTATCATATAACTTTTATAGAAAGCAAGCCTACATAAAAAAAATTTGGTCCCGACTCCTCGTTATAACGGATATGCCTGTATGATTAAGCAGGCGTATGCATTATTTAGCAAGCAAGATTTTCTCTCCTTTCATTTGATACCAGTCACATAGCTTGTCATTCAAGTCATGATGGAAATAAAGACAATCAGAATGGACATATCAACGAAGTCATTTTGTGTGAGCAAATTATATTCAAATTCAAACAGCCATATCTTGAAATCATTCAGGAATCTGGATATGTCTTTGATTGGAGCACATTATCAAAAATCCATAGTGTATCTTCAAGTGCAAAATGACTGAAATTTATTGAGAATAGATAATTTGAAATGAAGCTTGTGCTTGTTGTTGTATGATTGTTAAACATAAACGCATTTTCAGCAACTTGAACAAAGGGATCACACATGGCTGACTTCACACAATTGCTGACTTGGAGTGGAGCAGTAGGCTCACCTGCTATCTTGCTCCAAGCCAGTCTGTGATATATGCTGTTACATGTGAATCAAGGAGCATGTTTTTTGAAAGAATAATGTATTGAAAGAAATAACAGTTTGCATATTTTCATTTTAGTTTATTCATCACCAATCAGTGTTGTAGGTCTCGAGACCAGGTCTCAATCTCAAGACCATCTCCAGACCCGATTTTCAGGAACTTGGTCTCGATCTTGGTCTTGGACCCTGATGACTTGGTCTAGGGTCTTGGTCTTGGTCTTAGTCTAGGGTCTTGGTCTTGATCTTGGTTTTGGACCCTGAGGTTTTGGTCTAGGGTCTTGGTCTCGATCTCGGTCTTGGACCCTCAGGTCTTGGTCTAGGGTCTTGATCTTGGTCTTGGACCCTGAGGTCTTGGTCAAGGGTCTTGGTCTTGATCTTGATCTTGGACCCTTAGGTCTTAGTCTAGGGTCTTGGTCTTGATCTCAGTCTTGGACCCTGACATCTTGGTCTAAGGTCTTGGTCTCGATCTCGGACCTTTAGCTTTTAATTGACTACAACACTGTTACCAATCATTGTTTCACATTTCTTTTTTAGTCAGAGCTACCGTGAAGTTGGACTGTATTGGGTTGGCTCCATTCTGAACAGTATGTTGGTCCTCCTGCCGGGCAGCATTTCTTGCAAATTTGGTACTGAAGTTAGGGCATCGTACTTCCTCAACGTTCCCTACCTGACCTTCCCCTTCATTGTCGGTCACAAACTGTTGACCTCGAGACCCAGAGCAGAGGTCGAGGATGCAGAGGTGAGTGTCTGAGTGTGATAATGTTGTCTAATCTTGTAAGGGGAAATTGATCAAGTAATGCATTACTTTCATAGTCAATTTGAAATTACAAAAACCTTAACAGTTAAAGGTAAATGACATAATTGGGGGTAGTCCTCAACTTGCACTGAAACTACTCTAGAATCAAGTAAACTATTCAAGGATTCTCCTGGAAAAATCTTGTAGTCAAACGTTGACTCACTCTAAAGTAAACAATGTCAATATAGCTCATAGCACGGAAACCTGCTGTGTGGCTCTCTATGGGGCTTATTTTTATCGTACCCGGATAAAATTAAAATACTAGTATGTTCATGCTTGATTCTCCTTGAGTAAACAAATTACAGACAAATCCTTTCAGCTGGGCTATCCACTCTAGCTAGTGTATAGTTGGTATACATTTCAAATCATTTGGTTGTTGAGGCATTTTCAAGTGTTCCCAATCATGTCACTAACCTTTAACAGAAGTAAAAGTTCTGTTTTTGATTTGCACTCCAAACCGTTTTTGTTCAAATTCGATCCAACTAAAGACAGGTACATACAAATACAATGTTCAAAATTTGGGAGTCATACGTTGTGAAGTTTTTGAAATATCAAAAGTAATAAATCATATAAACTGGGCCGTTGCTCGAGTTGTATTCGTAACAATAGTCTAGCTTTCAGACACTGGGTATAACATTCACAGACCAACTTCATGGTAGCTGTGACTTAATGAGAAATATGAAACAATGATTGGTACATTAGTCCCCAAAATTGGGTCTCGAGGTCTACAACACTGATCGGTGATGAATAAACTAAAATGAAAATATGCTAACAGTTATTTCTTTCAATAAACTATTCTTTCAAATAACATGCTCTTTAATTCACATCAGTACATTGAAAGAAATAACTGTTTGCACATTTTCATTTACAGTCATTCATTCATCGCTAATCATCATTTCATATTTCTCATTTAGTCAGAGCTACCGCGAAGTTGGTCTGTATTGTGTTGGCTCCGCATTAAACAGTATGTTGGTCCTCCTGCCCGGCAGCGTTTCTGGCAAATTTGCTACCGACATTAAGGTGTCATTCTTCCTCAACGTTTCCTACCTGACCTTTCCCTTCATTGTCGGTCACAAACTGTTGACCTCGAGACCCAGTGCAGAGGTCGAGGATGTGGAGGTGAGAGGGAAATCTTGCTGCCATTTGGAGAGGCATAAACAGGGCATAAACAAGGATTGAAGCTAAAGCTTCAGTACTTTGTCCATGTTTCGAGGAGAAAATATTAAGAAAGGTGTTATGTTTAGAAAAGTAGAAGGAAAAAAGTGATGGAGGAAAGCAAAGACCAGGGCTGCCACTCAAAATTTTTATTTCCCCCTACGCCGCATGGGTATTTTCCCGTATGGATACTACTCTTCCCCTATGCCCTAATAGACCAAATTTCTACTACGAAGCTGTGTTTTCCCCTATAAAAATCCACTTTCCCCTATGAGGGTACATTTTCCTCTACAAAATAACCTTGGTAAATGCAAGAGATTGATTACGGTTTCTTTGCTGGAGATGGACAACGGGGAATATATACAGGAATTCTTTGAAATTCTTTTGGGGATATTAAAGGCAGGGCATCTCTTTTGCATGCCTAAAAATTAACATTGTGTAAATACAATGGCATTTAGAAGAAAATGCCATCTGGGAACCTTTAGCAAAATATAGGAGCTAGAAACTCAGTTTTAGTGGAATTACAGTGACCGTTAGGACTCTGATTGAAATTTTTCTCGCGAGGAAAAAATTCTGCACTAAAGATACGCTAAATGGCTGTTGTTTTTTTGCATGTTTTAAAGTCTAGGTGTATTACTGACCCCAATTACACACACATGCCCTTCATCAATAGCTAAGGGCATGGGTTATCTTTTCCTGGTCTGTGGGATGTTTGCAAATGAGATCCACTGCCTTTAAGTGTATTTCTGAAAATTGTCAAAAGTCAAAACCCCCTACGTTACCCTACGGAAGGTCATTTTCCCCATAGGTATCTCCTATTATAAACTGCCTTCATATATTCTTGTTCATTGATTGGTTAAAAGTATGTCACTGATGAAAATATAAACACACTACCGTGAGAAAGTACTATTTACGGATCCGTAAATAGTACTTCAAAGCCGTAAATAGTACTTAAAAGCGTTAAATAGTACTTTTCTCGCAATCTGATTTGCTCCACGATTTGTTCGATCTTCGGGCATTCAGCCAATCAGAGCTAGCTCATGCTGGCTTATGCCAGCAGCGAATATTCACCGCACACCAAAACCACTAAAAAAACGCAGGAAATGTTGAGTTTTTATTATGAAATTTAAACACTGGTGCCATAAATGTAACACTATCGGAAAGGTATGTAATTCCCTGTTGAATATTATGCATTTTACTCATTAAATCATGTCCTAGTTTTTTTCACAATAAACTTTTATATATTTGTCGTGCCGCTCCCTGCCGGTGCAGCGCAGGACCAGGAGCTACAGCTATGCTACGCATATGTCACGATTGCACAGTAGCGAATGTCAAATATCTGGCTCATTACGGTGTCGCCGATATCTTAAAACAACTGGACGTCTAGGAAATTTAAACACTAGTGCCATAAATGTAACACTATCGGAGGGTATTGTTGATATTATGCATTTTACTCATTAAATCATGTCCTAACTCTTAGTTTTTTTCACAATAAACTTTTATAGGCCTATATTTTGTCGTGCCGCTCCGGCCCTGCGCGTATATCAGCGCAGGAGCTGCAGCTACACTTGTCACGATTGCGAATGCGGGAGAGAATGTCAAATATCTGGCTCATTTAGTGTCGCCGATTACCATCATCGGCAGATATTAGTTGGAATATAAGAATTAAATTGTTTGCTATAAAATGACTGAGTGTGAATTCTGGTAGCAACAAATTACGCCCGACGCTATATATTCCCGAGCTTTCGCGAACTCTTGCTTCATATAAGGTAAAGAACCCATTACTTGTCAAGCTACGTTGTGTGGCATAATTGGATAGCGCGCATGTTTATTGCGCGTGTGACCCGCGGGTTCGAATCCCACGCTACTTTTCTACTTTCAAAATATATTTTTACTTTCTTTATTTATTAATGTCTTGGGGGTACAAGGCCTAATCCTGTACGTAAGCGACGTTAGTCGTTACTTACATGTATTTAATTGTGAAAAGTGATCTATAAACGTAAGTTAGATCTAACGTTAGTTAACGCCGAGTTAACGTTAACGTTAATTACGTAGGGTCTACATTTATTGAATCTTTTAACCAATCAATAAACAATGAATATATGAAAGTAGTTTATAAACAAATATGTACGGCCTTCATTCGAGAGCTCTAGATTAAACTATGGTCCCTCGTGACTGCAATAGAACTATTTTGCTTCGGGCTACGCCCCTCAGCAAAATAAGTTCTATGCAATCACCTCGGGCCCTATAGTTTTAACTAGAACCGCTCATGGCCGTACATATTTGTATACTACCTACGCTCTGGATAAAATCACCTATGGTAGGGGGTTTCTCCTACAAGTAGCATCCTTGGCAAAGACTGAGTCTTCATCAATCAGATCAAGAATAGGACTCATCACGAGTATTCAATCAGTCATGAGTAGCATGATGATGACAAAACAGAGTTCCTAGTTATCCTGGAATTCAGAGTAGACTAGAAAAATAAGTTTTGTTTCATCCAATTTGGGAAAAGGACATTAATTTGTGTGCCAATATTTATCCGTACATATTTTGATATTTTGCTAGTGACAACAAACTGCCTAAAGTTTTGTGGTCTGGGGTGTTTATTTGCCCATTCAAACACTATCATGTAGGTCAGATTTTAGTAGTGCTTCCACAATGTAAACCAATGCCTTCAATCTGGAATGCTGTAAAATATTTCAGATGATGATGAATGTAGTGAATGTACCTTCGATATGGCACTGACTTTTTCACTGCTGTCCATGATAAAGTACCAGTACACCTCCTGTGTCTTGCCAGTTTATATCATGACGGGTTGTATTTCTGGAAGGGTTGCGTATCCGGACACTGCGTGTTAGAACGGCACTTTACGCATCGGGGACACACGATCTATTTTCCCTCCCATAAATCTTGATTTTTTCATGAAAAGACTAATATTGATCATTTGAAAATTACATTTTTTGGCAACATATCCAGAAAATTGTTAAAAAATTAGGTGTCAGGATACTCCACTCCCCACCTAATAGTGATTGATTTACGTGTGGTAAACTTGAAATTGCATGGATAACACTCTTGTGTTCTTTCACTCTACAAATATCTCCTCAGGTTGAAAAGGCTCACAAAAAGAGTATCTGGAAGCGGCCTCTGGATCTATCTCTTGTTTTCTTTCTTTGTTTTGCCTTCGGCATTGCATTCCTGAGAGCAGCAGTAAGTAGATCTTTTATTTTATGCCACCCGATCCCGGCGGCATTATGTTTGTTGGTTGTCCATCCGTCTGTCCTTTACTGGTTCTCGTTACCATGATAACTCAAGAACCAGTAATCAGACTTTAACCTGTTGGGGACGATGGGCTTGTACAGAAGCCCAGTAAATCACACACTCAGTGACAAATTTCTTCCCCTGAAGCCCAGAAAATATAACCTTTTCACACAAACTTAAGATTATATTGCCTGAATGCTCCTGTCCCATAAAATACATATTTTTGACCAATGTAGATGGAGAAAATCATCTTTAGGTGTGTGATGTACTGGGCTTCTGGACAAGCCCATCGTCCCCAAAGGGTTAAGGAAACTGAGGTCATGTATGTACATAATGCAAAGATGAACTATTGAGATTGTAAAGTTAAAAAATCAAACATCAAAGGACTAATTGGATTATTACCGCAGTAATGTTGGAACGGCTGATCAGATTTTAATGTGCATGTAACTTTGGTCAAGAGTGTATTATGAAACACTGAAGAAAACTTGTAGATTGTGGAATAATTAGGTCAAAGGTCCTACCAGAATGACTTTCCATTGTCTTTGAATACAAATTTTCATAAATTATAATTTTTTGGTGTATCAACAAAGCAATTGACGTAGCATCATGTAATAGGTGTACATATGTGACCTGTCACCACAAAATGATCAATAAGTCGCAATGGAAGTTTTTGTGTAAATGTAAATAGTCAAGTTGGGTTGCAAAAGTTAATTCTGGGATTCTGATATTGTCTAAAACTACATACACTCATCTTTCATCTGTCCAAATTTGAGGACCAGAAGTATAATTTTTCGTCAAATTGAACTTTGACCATGTTTTTGCGGGATGTTGAAAATTTGGCTCAATTTGATCTTAACCATAATGTAACCCTAAATATGATTGCTTGTTATCCAACATCTTCAAGTCCCCCGGTAATAATTTTGGTTTCACCACAAAGCTACTTTTGACAGTGACTGTTAGAGCCAAAAAAGATTGTCCAATCGGCAGTTCTCTTTGGAAAGTGACTAGTTTTACCGAACTTTCTGTGGAACAGTTGTCCAAGGCCTCCCATTTTGCATGAATGAGCATTATCTTTGCAGCCGTTTTTCTTCGCTTTCTGGATAATGGATTTAGGTGATCATCCAAACTTGTGAGCAGGTTTTAAATGTTTTTGCTTCATACATCCTTGACAAATTGTACATCATTTTAAAGCTTGGAGTCTCTACTTTAACACTGTGTGAAAAACACAATTCTTTAATATTCCGACTTCTGGTGCATTTTGTGGTGACGGGTAAGATATTCATCTTATCCACCACATGCCCGAGAGGCAGGAAGAGTGATAATTTATGTACAAAGTCAATGAAGAATTGCTCTGGTGTGACATCACAGACTTGAGGAAAATTGCCATCTACAGAGGGCGACATGCAGGTTTAGTCAAATGGGTAAAAAAATCATATCTCTTGAATTGCTCATCAAAATTTGCTCAAACTTTCATGGTTGGATTTCTGAAAAATGGACTGGAATCACAGAATCCACATTGATATATGGGGAAATTTCTCCATAAAAACATTTTTATAAATATAACAATCACAAAATCTGTTCATTGAAGATGTATAAACTGGAAATCCGTTAACCCGTTGACTATGAGATTCCGTAAATCCCCATTGACTTTGTACAGGGCCCATCCGGTTCCCGTAAGCAACGGGTTAAATTAATGGTCCTGGAATTTTGAAACTCCATCAGCGAAATATGTCATGGAATTTTGTTTTCTTGAAGTGTTTGGAGCCCTGTTTCAAATCCAAATATTTCAACATCACTGATATTTTCTTTTGTCTTGATCCAGGTAGCTCTGGGTAGTCCTGCACCCATGGCTGTCAGCTATCTCAAGAATGTGGAACCATATTATCAAGATCCTGTGTTATATCCAAAAGTTCAGGTAAGGATGTGCATTGATACATAAATTAGGCATCAGAATCACTGCAATTTTCAATGCATTGTAGTTGGGGGGGGGGGGGGTGTGAGGGGCAAGCCTTTTTTGTGAACAAAGGCTTGCCCCCCCCCCATGCATTGTATTTGCCAGTGATTTCAACGCCACTGGTAGGCCATGTCAGTTTCACATTTATAGTTTAAAGATCATACATTGTCTTGAACTATAAATGACAGTGTTATTTGATCAAAGACTTTTGGTACAACCCTGTTAGTTGGAAAAACTCCACATTCGGTCAGATTACTCTGGCCATTGTCAGGAGAAGGAAGGAAGAGTGAGATATCTACCAGCAACAGAAAAAGAAATGTCTTAAACAACTCGAGTGAAGAAAATACAAGTGTCAATCAAATCATTGTGTCAGAAAACATTAAAACCAAACAAGTGGTTTAATGAAACTAAAAAAAAAGGCTCATTTAAGAACAGTGGAACAATAGGACAATTAAAGGTAGGAATCTCATTTGTAACCCTCCCATAAGACAGCAAAACATAATTTAATCCCTTAGGCTATTTATAAAGGACTTGCCTGTGAAATCAGAATATCAGAAATTACCCACATTTTGAAAAATGTGTGAAAAACCAATAGTTGTGTAGTGTATAATGTAGGCACACTGTTCCAAATCATGGATCTACAGTAGGTCCATGGCCAGAGTATATCAGGCTGATTAAAGTACTTTGTAATATACCAAATGGGTGGGTTGTGGTGGCATGAAAGGAATGCAAGATCATCTACCGTAACGTGCACTGTACAAACCAACATGTATTGCACTATGGTACTATGGAGATAAAAAGAGACCTACATGCACTGTCTAAAAATAGATTAGTGCTCCTAGAAGAATTTTTGTCTCACGAGACAAAAAATCACATCGAAGTTGAATGTTTACTAAAAGTCCACTAAAGTTGCGTTTCTAGCTCCTACACTTTGCTGATGATTGTTAAGTAGCATTTTCTTCAATATACCAGTGTATTTGCACAATGTTAAATTTTAGGCGTGCACAAAAGTCACACTGCCTTTTACAGACACGTTCACCAAAGTCACCAGGAAAGAAACACCTATTGATGTAGTTGGTAGCAAGTGACGCTCAGAAAATTCATGTTTTTACGGGCACTCTACATCAAATCACACGGCATCACACAGCATCCTTTTACCAGTAGAAACATGCTGAATGTCTTTCAACTAACAACCTGTTTGTCGCCCTCTACAGGCCTTGATCTACTGGTTTTACTTTATCCCATACTACGTGTGTGCTGTCTATGGTTTCCTGTATCCAGGCTGTTACTGGATGTCGGATTGGGCATTAATACATGCTGGTGCTGCAGCGCAGGTATAATGATATATTCCCCACCTTCATTTAAAGGGCAGTGACGTGATTAGGAGAAATAAAAAATGCTGCTAGAACCAAACTGATTGAAGGACATACAAGTATGTACACCAGCTGGAGTGTATCTCCTGGCTGGAAGGATTTGTCTTGAATGTACTTAAGGGAAATCAAGCATGAACATACCAGGACTTTATTTCTCTCAAGCCCCGAGAGAAATTAATCCCATAGAAAGCTACACAAAATACTGATGGAAGTACTTTTAAAATGAGTCAACATTTGATAACAAAATTTTCACAGTAGAATCCTTGCACAGTTTA
This sequence comes from Eucidaris tribuloides, assembly GCA_001188425.1. Taxonomy (NCBI): domain Eukaryota; kingdom Metazoa; phylum Echinodermata; class Echinoidea; order Cidaroida; family Cidaridae; genus Eucidaris; species Eucidaris tribuloides. The sequence continues at coordinate 30,357 of JZLH01S0157666.1, forward strand.
TTGATTCTAGAATAGTTTTACCCCAAATTGCGGGTTTACTATCTCTTGGTCTAATACCACTTGGTCTAATATTCAGGTGGAATAACACTATTTGCGTCTAAACCCGCAATTGGTCTAATTCTCTGTTGGTCTTATGACCCATCAGGCGTGCTAATACCCAGTAGGTCTAATGACCATGTTGGTCTAGATCCATCACTTTGGCTTTTAAATAACCATTTGGTCTAATGCCATTTCGTCTAATATTTTTTCTTGCCATTTGGTCTAATACTAGTTAGTCTAATGTCAGTTCGTCTAATTCTCAGTTTGTCTAATTGCTAGTTGGTCCATATGCAGTTGGTCTAATTACCATTTCGTGTACTATCCATTTGGTCTATTTGACATTTGGTCTAACGTGTAGTTGGTCTAATTGTCAGTTCGTCCATTCTCACTTGGTCTAATCATCATTTGGTCTAAACACCATTTTGTCTAATTATCATTAGATCTAATTTATATTTCGTCTAATGGTCAATTGGGCTACTCCCATTTCCTCTAATGCTTAAAAAACACGCTATGAACTAGATGACCCCCAAATCTTTAACTTTAGCGCTAATTACTTTACATTTCTTATTCTTGAACATACTTGTGATCATAAAATCCATATTGCCTCTGTTTTCCCCATTTCAAGCTTGCAACTTCTCAGTTTTATAACAAGTCATGTCATGCTTCCCCGTCGGTCGTGTGACTGTAGGCCTACACTTATCCGATCACAAACAGTGATAATCAGAAATAAAATGCATTTTCATGGCTGGAAAACTATATAAACAAAATAATTAGAAGAAACTATGAAGTGTTCAGGAATAAGTTTCACCTGTAAAGTAAATCTGAGCACTGCTGTGATGAATCCAGCCACCGCCAGCTAGTGCATTATTTTGCAGCCATGCAAAACCGCCGCAGCGGGTGGGTTTGATAAGATTTGCCAGGATAACACATGTGTTGTAGAACTATGTCACTTGGAATACTGCAGAACGTGTCATTTACTGGACGGTGTTATCGCGATTCGCGATTGTGTTCTGCAATAAGACCATACGCTCACGTGGAAGTCATTTTACTAACTGTGTACGCACATAGCCCGCTCGAATCATGATAGAATCGCTTTGCTCTCATAATTCCTGTGAATATGATGAGGTTATACGGTTTTTAAAGCGGGGGTTTATCATTATCGGATTGACCAGCCTATAGCTGACACTGACTACAATAATCGCTCCTCACTGTTTGGAAGGTGTTACAGCTCTATACGAGTGCATGTGATTCTTTCCTTGATTTATTACCTAAGTTTTTTTCGGGGGGGGGGGGGGGTATGATTCAGACTTCGGAGGAGGATACAACCCCCTTTTTACTTTTTTCACACGTCCGTTTGGTTCTGTCACCTCCCTTCCCCTCTCCTCCCCCTCCCGTATGGACAATACCTGAATGTTAGCTGTTGTGTATTTATTTTTTTTATTATTTTGTAGACAAAATTGAATATTAGCCCAAATGACAATTGGACAAAGTGGATATTAGACCAAATGTGCATTAGACCAAATGGTCATTAGACCATTTGATACTTGGACCAAATGATAATTAGCGTAACTGGTTATTAGACTAAGTGAAAATTAGACCATGTGGTCATTAGACGAAGAGGCTGTAGCCTAAGTGAATATTAGACTAAGTGATACGTAGACGAACTGAATATTGGACAAAATGGAAATTAGACGAAGTGGAAATTATCCGAAGTGGAAATTAGCCAAAGTGGAAATTAGCCAAAGTGGATATTAGACCAACTGCTTATTAGACGAAATGATTTTAGACTGAATGGTGATTAGATGAAATGGGTATTAGACCAGATGGGAATAAGACTAAGTGGTAAGTAGACGAACTGGCCGTAGACCAAATGGATTTAGACTCGGTGGAGTTGGACGAACTGATTATTAGACCAAGTGGTATTAGACCAAGAGACAGGTTCCCAAATTGAGGACTACCCCATCATGTCATTTACCTTTAAATATCTGATGAGCAATTGTGATGTGACCGGATCCAGCAAAACCAGGCACTTAGTGGCAGATATCAAAATTCAGAGTATTGTATAGAACACATTACAAGCAACATTTTGATCAACCATTCACAAACACTGAACAGTTATAAGGCAAGTTACAGCAATTTCAATGTTTTATTTTGTGTAGTGTTCCTATAAAGCCAATTTCTAAAAACTGTGAATTGTCGACAAACACATGTTTTTGAGATTGGGTCACAATTATTATTACCAAAAAAAATAAATTGCTTGGGTTAGAAATGGTATTTTGAGTTTTGGGTATTTCTGTTCATGAAGGTGGTAGCTTGACTACATGTATGTGTGTGATGCCATTCTAGGCCAAAAATTACATTTCTGAATATAGAATATTTTCGAATGAATTTAAATTATTGCTTCAGTTTATGTATGAGCAATAGATCCGAAACACTTTGATTTCTTGAATGAAAAGTTTTAAAGAGTAGCTTCTTAGAACCAAAAATCCTGTAAAATATACTACTGGTGTTGTAACACACCATCGATCATCAGATTTAACATTTACCAAGAGTAGATACCGATAACTCCTTGTATGGTTGGATGTTTCCTAGTAGTAGTAGTAGTAATCCAGGTTTTAAATCCGGTTTAGTCCCCGAACGACAGGGGTGGCCGGATTCACCTCGCACTCACAGAAATCACCCTCACCCCCTCCCTCCACTTTACTCTATTCGGCGCATCCTCCTCCCTCAACCCAACCCTCCTACTCTCTTCCACCACCTGTTTCTTCCATGTCTTCTTCAGTCGCCCCCTTCCCCTCTGACCAGCCACCTCAAACTCAAGCGCCCTTCTCAAAACATGATCAACATCCCTCCTCAACACATGTCCATACCAACGTACTCCGTTCGCCTTCGCCATCTGATCCACCGTCTCTTCCAAACCCAACATCTGCATCAAAACCTCAGTCTTCTTCCTGTCCATCAGCTTCACACCACACATCGCTCTCACCATTGCTTTCTCAGTCCTTCTCAGAATCCCCATCTCATTTTCACTCAAACAGTACGTTTCACTCCCATACAACATCGCCGATCTCCTTTCGTCTTCAAAGGAAACCTTTTCCCATATAACAACTCTCCGCATTCCCTAAACTTCACCCATCCAAATCTTGCCCTCGCTGTCACAGCTGCCCTGCACCCTCCACTCACACTCACTCTGTCCCCCAAGTATGAAAACTCTTTCACTGTTTCCATTTCGTCACACAACTTTTCAACGTGTTCCACCATCTCTCCTGGTCCTTTTTCACATTTTCCACACACAAAATCTCTTGCCAACTTCGGGGTCACTCTTTTCATCTTTGTGCATCTCCCATGAATCCATTTCCCACTAGACACTATTGATCTACTGTTTGTCAGTATTTGAGGGCCAGAACTGCCTTTAGAATTATATTCATTTTTTCATTTAGCGTGATTATGTTTTTTATGAAAAATGAGAGTCAGAGAATTTTGAATGGTTTGTATCTCTTCGAGCAGTTTGTTCCTTTTTCATTGAAAGAAAAATGCTTTGAAGGTGTACATTTTGTAGTGTTGTATACGTAGGCCACGTTGCCTGTTCCCTGTACATATACGTTGATATGATGTTAAGTAACCAAGTTTAGATTCTTCACTTTGAGGCCAGATTTTTCTCTCCCACCAGAGGTGAAAGCGAGACTTTTGGATCCAAATGGCATCCGTCCATTGTCCATCTCACTTGTTAAATGTCATTAACATGATTGGGAGAAGTAAAAAATGTTTCAAGAACCAATTAGGTTGAAACATTATACCACTGTATACTCGGCTGGATGGAAGGCAGTATTGAATTATTCTGGTGTCCTGATAAAAATTTATCCTGTACAAAGCTACACAACAAATCTACCTGCCACCATAACACTTATGGTGATTGTTTAAAAAGCACTGAACATTTGACCATGTAATTTAGACTGCAGAAGCCTTGAACTGTGTATTTGATTCTAGAGTAGTTTTATCCCAAAGTAAGGACTTTTCCGATCCCGTTATTTGCCTTTAAAGTCAACCTGCAAGACTCTCTCGTAAAAAATAACTCTACACCACACAAATTAGGTCAGACTGTCTGTTACTTTCAATCTACTGAAGTAGAGGTTCTACATTTCAGTCAGGTTTCATGAATTTGGTTATTGTACTCCTGTCATACCTGTCAAACAAAGTTTGAAGGCGGTATATAGGAATCAGTATAATTTGGTGAGCAGATGGTCGGTTGGTCTGATGCAAATCTTGCAGATCAAACAATGCTCATGAAGTTTGACAAACACATTGGTCTTACCGTGAAGATGTGCAAGACGCATTTCAATGTGTCAGAAACTGCATTGTCATGGTAATGTCATATTATGGCGATAAATCAGGGACATGATGGGGCAGTAGTAGGGGTGGTGATCACCTTCAGTGTTTTTTAAAAGTTTTATTTGTTTTTGTACCACAGAGTCAGTTTTCCCACATCGGTGCTTCCCTCCACAACAAGACGCCGTACATCTACCGCGTTCCCACCGAAGGCCTGACAACGTTCTGGGTCATCAACCTGGTGCTCCTCTTGCTTCCCCAGATCATGGCGTGGCGGTGCGTCAACTACCCAGCATTCTTTGAGACGAAGCGATGTAAAGAAGAACAGACAGACCGAATGACAAATCATGAAGTGAAGAAGGAGAACTAAGTGAAATTCTGGAGGAGAGTTGGAGAAATATGTGTTATCAGGGAGTATAGTAGGGAGAATAAAGCCTGGGTCACATAGGCTTATCGATGTGTTCTTGAGGCTCGAACATGCCTAAAATTAGTGAAATCTCATGTGTTGCACATATTTCTGAGCAACGTATGATTTGTTTTCAGACATCATACAGTGCTGCGATGGTTTGATTTGGAGTTGAAATGTTTTCTTTAAATCGTAGCTTCACGGGTCTGTTGAGCATAGTGCAAACTGTGGCAGAGTATTCTGTGATGCTCGTGTGACAGTTCCATTATTTATCCAACAATCATGCAACAATCGTCGGCCCCAAATAGACCTTCATTTGGGCATAAAATCATACAGGTGGTTTTAAGATATTGTGCGATAACTTACGATAATCTAGTGAGGTGTGTGCAATAATAGTACTGTATGTTGATATGACGTCACTGGCATTCGCTTACAAGCTTTGCTTGAGAATCTGAATTTCATACATTTCTGTTCTGATTGTGTGCACCTCGTAGACAATTTGACCTCAAAATTGGTAGAAAATACATTTTGCCAAGTTGCTATACCCACGATTCCTTGTAGCCAAAAAAAAAAAATTGTAAGAGCCCCCTACCCTATGATGGTAATCTGACATTTCTCCTGTGACAGTTGCTCCAGTGACAGTATCTTGAAGATGGAAGTTCGGATTAGGGTTACGTCAGAGAAGTTGTTGCTGGAGCAAATGTCATGCGACCATAAGTGATGTCTTGAAGAGAGGAATGAGAAATATTGAAACCAGAGTAGAAGTGAGAACTACATAATAAATAGAAACACTTTTTGGATATTCGCAGATTTTTAGGATTGGAGGGTTATGAGTGATGGAAGGAGGTAAAGGTTTGCGGGGTATCGAGTAATATTTTGTTGTATTGTAATGGTGTTTGAGTTTATGTGTATGTGTGTGTATGTCTGTGTTTGTAATCGCCTTCAACCGTGGACGATTTTGATTAATTTTACTGTACAACCACGGACGTACCTTCTAGGGGGGACAGTCCATGTTTAATTGAAGTGCTTATGCGTCGATTACACCAGTAAGCAAGGTTTCTGGGATATAGCAGAACGTCCGCATGTGGAGGTTAGCTGTACTGTAATGCTATACGTCGCAGTTGTCAGAAGTTTCGTCCTCATTAGGTACTAATTGCGTGGTGTGTCCTCAGTATTACCGTGACAAACACACACACACACTCACATTAAAAATTGTACGTCCTCGGTCGAAGGTCATTACACGTATGTGTGTGTGTGTCTGTGTGTGTGTGTGCATGTATGTGTAAAATATACAATGAGTAATACAAGTGTGATCAGTTCTAATTGATTGTTTTTGTTAAGATTGAAATAATACTGTGCATGTGCATGCATGTGGATTAATTCATTAGAAACCAAAGGTCTCTGTTCCCGTTTCTTTCACACATGAAATGATTAAACTTCCCATTAAGATAAATGATGTTGGTGTTTCGGGTAATGATCGCACATTATGAGAGTGGGTTATACAGTATGTGTGTGATGCCCGGGACCTTGCAAGTGAATTAGATTATTTAACTCTTAGTGTGCCATGGAAATTAAATCTCTATGGACATTGTATGTATTATATGGTGCATATTTGTGATTTTGGCATGTTAAGAGTTAATGTACTGGTGCATATGTTCTCTGTGTTCAGGTCTGTACCAGTACCAAATCCTGCATGAATTATTATATGTCTATTTACATTGAAATGCTGCAAACTTTTTTTTTCTTCGTGAATATACATTATTCTTCTTATCATAAACTGTAATGCCAGATGTCGTTTTTTATACAAAAAAAAATCAGTGTGAAATAAGTTTTCACATTTTAATATGTTCTTGAAACAAGAAGCTGCAGATTATTTCTCATGAATAATTGCTTCCTAGATACACCTATGTGTTTATACATGGTGTAGAATAAATGTGTGTAGGTGTGCGTGTTTTTATCTGTTTGTGTGAGGGTGTGTGTGTGTGTGTTTGAGGTTTGTGTGTTTGTGTGGGGGTGTGACTTGTGCATACAAACATGCATGTATTATGTCTACCAAATATAGCATATATAAAATATGCCAATAGTAATAGATACATCTATATGTATTTAATGCTTTATAAGCTTTCACACTTCTGAAACAAGTTTTGAAAAATTTGCCAGCTCCCATGAATGGCAGTGTCAAGGATTAAAAAAGAATCATAAATTTTCTCTTTAAAAGCTAAACAAAACAAAACTTTTGGACCTGTTTGCCAAGAGAGCAATAGCAAAAGAAAATAAATGAATGACTTAAGTAAGTTGTTTGACCTTCTTGTTGAGAGGGCACTAGCAGTAGAAAATGAATGACTTAAAGTGATAGGGCTACATTTTTGGAGTTCAATTTAAAAAATTGTCAAACTTTGATCTGCAGCTACATAGTAGATGTTCAAATGGACAAATAAACACCCTAGAATACAAAAGTTTGGAAGTTACACTGCCAATGGCAAGTTATGCATGAATAAACAGTTAAAACTCGGCGAGTTTTAATAGGCCTAGATGTACACACAGTAAGTCTATGGGAGGAAACGGGCAAGTGAATCTGGTCAACTTATGAGTTTTCACTATTTTAAAGCACTAAATAATCATTTTAAATACAATTTTGTCAGGGATTAATTTTTAGACCTCATCAAAGACACTGGTAGCATGGGGAATCATGTGGCTCAGATTTTTTTAACTGTGGTGAATGTTAGCCAATACCTTTAAGGTGTTTAGTATGTCCTAGCTTGTACTAGTCCATTTTGAGGTATCAGTACTCAAAGAAGTTAATGAGTAACATATGCCGGTAAAATGGTCTTCCTGAATGTTGTAACATTTGATAGGATTCTCCTGTTAAGTGGGTATGAAATGTCTTGAAAATGCCTACCCTACAATGCAGAGATGTTTTAAACTTTAAAATACTGTAATTGGCTCCCTGGAAATGTTTTTTTCTTCAATCGATTCAATTGTAGAAAAAAAGGGTCAAAGCATATTTGTACATATATTACCACAAAACCCTTCTAAAGATGTTTTAATTCTAAATCCCGTTATATTTCTGATTACTTTTAGTGTAATTCACAATGTTAAGTTTTTGGCGTTTCATTCCATTGCATAATTTATATATGCATGATTTTTTAACACATTCTATTTTGGGGTTCTACCATTGGTTTTGTTAGCGTGCATCTTGTTAGTGATAATATTTTCAATTTTTGTGCTATAAAATACTTACATTGAGAGCCATTGTGTGCCAGTAATGAACATGAAATTGTTCACAATTTGTAATTTGTAAAAATATCTGTATGAAATGAACGTGTACACAATTGATAGAAGTGATTTACTTTTGTCGTAGAAAGGATATTGTACTAAATGTTGTGTGAGCATGTTGTGTAAACTAATACAGAAAACAGCTTTGAAGAGAATTCAAGACAGATAGCAACTTGTGTTCAGTAGAAGCAGAAACATGTGGGGAACAAATTAGTGAAAATTAAAAAAAAAAAAAATAGGGCAAGAAGTGGTAGCAATGTATTGTTCTATGTGAGCAACCTTCCATTTCATTTATTTTGCATACAAAAATCACAAAATTTTCATTTTCTCTAAATAAACTACTGTATTCGCTGAATATTTCGCTGTGGATTAATTTTCGCGAATTTCGAGACTTTACGGAAATTTTCACTTCCTGACATTTCTGTACAAAGTGAATGCAAATACAATAAACTTGTGAAAATATACTCTCTGGAATTCATCCTCTTGAAGCAAAATTTCCTAAACATATGGACGCGAAATATATGGCGTATACAGTATTTATCTGTGTAATCCATGCATGTTTAAACCAACAAATTTTTACATAGTTTCATATGTGAAGTAAGTTTGTTTAGTCCTGAATTTTCCAGAAAATGAAAATTTAGTGATGTCTTGTATACAAAACAAATGCCTCCCAGTGAATGTCACAAATTTGCCAATCGTTATGATTTTCAAATACTTATATTTTTTTATTTATTTTTGCCCAATTCTGTCAAACTTTCCTTGAGTGTCCCCTGATTTGTCTTTTTGTTGTGTGTTGAAGTGGTAGAAAAGCTTTGGTGTGTTTTTAGTTTGCTGTGTTGTGATTATGTTATGAAAGTGTCAGAATTTGGGAAGATAATTGCCAAGCATGTGGACGTTCTGACCAGTGTTCTACCTGAGGCTGGCCTCGAGGCCAATTTCAGTCGGTCTTGGTCTCGGTCTCGGTCCGAGTCACTTGTACATACCCTATGGAGAGGTCATGTTTTGGGGTGGCCTCGGTCTCGGAACCTGTGGACTCAGATACAACACTGGTTCGTACTCAGAGGTAGTGTGCTGTGGATTAAACTAATCCAGCTATTCCAGATGGTTTGGACATTTTTAAAAACATTCCTATTTCAAGTGATCAATTTGTTTTTAAGTATGTTTATTTTTTAATACCAATCGAGATGAAATAATTATGATTTTGAAATACAAAATAGTAACATTATATTTGTAACCAAGTTTTACATGTAAAATACTCCTGAAATTTTAGTGTAAGGATTACTAATAGTATGCAGTTTTGCAACAATATTGTCTGTGTGTGGGAAAGTTAAGAATATACCGCCCAACTACCCCCCCCCCCCCCGACAAGTGCCTCCCTATGGACAAATTACAAGGATTAACTACGACAATACAACATACTACTCCTCTAGCATAATTACCTAATGGTAGTTGTCCTAGGGGGTAGTTGTCGTGGTGGTAATTGTCGTGGGTGGGGTGGGGGGGGGGGGTTAGTTCGGGTGGCAGTTTTTCAGAGGGTACAACTGGCAAAATTTGCTTCATTTTGCAAGCTTAACAGTAATGTGGTATGTAATTTTTAAATCAGATAATATTTTGTGCAAAGGGATATATCCTTTGATTACATTTCTTGAGAGTAGATCAGTTTTAATGTTCACCTCAATTTTGCAATCTTGTGTGGGATTTGCAATCAATTTGTATCAATGTATGACCACCATTACTTTTTGTAAAAAAAAAATACAGTCAACTCTGCCTAAGTCGAATTTCTTGGGACTGAAGAAAATGCTTCGACTTACATGAAATTCGACTTATAAGGGGTAAAAAACAATAGAAAATAAAGGAATGGGACCCAGTAAAGACCTTCAAGTCAGGCGATTATTTGACTTAAGTGACTTCGACTTATGCAGAGTTGACTGTAGCATGCAGTTCTCATGTTTTATACCATAACACAAAAGCCATGATTATGGTATAATGACTCTTTTGTCCAAGATTAAGCATGTTTTAGTGCAAGTGCTCTGTTCAGCATTTATCGTGTGCTGTGTGCCAACTGTTTTGGCATAAAACTATGCATGAAATTTTAATTGGTCACTTGTTCTATATTTAAAATGTGCATTCATTGACGAGTTAGCCGAATGATTCACTAATGGTGCCATTTTTTCTTTCATTTTTTTAAAATTCTGGAGATGGTTTGGTTTCATAATGTTCCGATTTCATTATGCATGCTATTTACATACCTGCCAACTGTTCCTATTAAATAGGAATATTCCTATTTTTTTTGGAAAAGAAAAGAACAATTTCAACCTCTTTGTTCCTATTTTTGTTCAAATTTGTCTGTAGTAATGTATAGGAAATTCAGGAATGTTCCTCTTTTTTAAATTTTTAAAAAAAATTTGTTCCTATTTCTTGGCTTTCAGGGTTGGCAGGTATGTTTTTATGAAACAAGACATTGTCTTGTCATTGTCTGTAGAGGGCGCCAGACTGGTTATTAACCACGCTGTATGAGGTCAACACTACAACTGCCAAATATCGTAATGTTACAGACTTGTCATTGGAATTAGTTCTGAATCACATCTGATTCATTTCTGATTCAGTGACAAATGCCAATTTATATTGGCATGTATAACAGTTGACAATGTGTCACATTACAAGTATATTATTATAATAGTAGAAGAGTGAAGAATTGAATATGGATGTTGAAATTTAAAGCGATAGGTGCCCACTGACTGAGATTCATAAAAAATTAATAACTAATACACGATTCTACTTTGTGTTCTTGTAACGAAGTAGAACACCGTATAATGACCGTAGCTGTAAAATAGTAATCCTTATATATGTACCAAAACATGTAAAAAGAGGAGATTTTGGTGCTTTTGTTGTTGTCTACTTTGAATTGTTCTCACTGTTAGTCACTGACAGTTATGTAGAGTAGGCATAAACATTCTAAATTACTAGGTGCGCACAAATGAAATATACACAGACTGGTCACGTGTAGGTTCGTGAATTTACCGAGACGTCGAACAAAGTCAAACTAAACTTTGTACAGTTAACGAAGTTTGAATGGATCATTAATTGGTAGTAATTAATGAAAAAATTACCAACAAATCACCAGTGGTAAGTTGTTGCCAGCATCATTGTGTATGGGCTTTGTAGCGATATGTAATAATTGTTGAAATATTGGACCCCTATCGCTTTAATGTTCACATGTGCATTGCCACATTGTTTTCACAATTATGCCATAGTTCAAATTTTTGCTATCTGTGTCTCCACACACAAGTCTTGTCCCCAATACTTAACACTTTCTGTACCACACTGAAAATATCATGTACACTGTCTATGAACTCTTCTTGCATTGTTACCATGATAGTTAATTTAAATCTTCCGGATGGTTAACCCGTTGAACTTCGAGGTATGAAACAACAGTCAAATATGAAGGTGTGAGATCTTTGTCTGAAGGTGTCGTATACTTTAAATATATTCTAATCATTCAGATTGTACAATAATGCTTATGAGCAGTACTAGATAATTATACCAAAAATTTCATTTCCAAATGTTAGTTGGAGCATTAGTGGGGTTGCAATGTTGTGTGTTGTAATTGGTAGACTACTGGTACTGTTCGGAGTAGGGGTAAGAGTGCACATATGCTTTTGACTGGTTTCTTTCTCAAGTTGATAATTAATTTTACATGTTTTATGGATATCAAACTTGGAATTGATGTACTTGGTGTAATCACATTATCATTTTCTGTATGAATATAGATGATCAGATTTTAACTTGACTTGGCAGAATCATCTGTATGGCTCGGAAATGCATAGTTTCTTGCAAATGGGTCATGTGGCCCCATTGGAGTCTAGACATCTAGCTCCACAGGCCAAAATGAAGTACATTTGATGATGTACTCTGTATGGGCACCACAGAGAGTTTGCATGACCTTTGGTTGGAGACAGGAATAATTGTGGAACCAAATATTCATGTTCTTCCTCAAAACAAAGAATTCAGTAGACATACATGTATATTTGCTGTTTTAAAAGTAGGTTCACTTGTTTTTAAATCGTTTCAGATTGAACACTCTGCCAGTATGCTAATGGGCATCAACAAGATAAAGTACTGTGAATGACTGAAACCATAATGTATTATAATGATGTAAATAATAATTATTTGATCGTATGAAATGAATGCCACCGATTACTGGATGTATAAATTTGTTTATTGATCAGTATTTAAATAAACCAGAATCAGACATAAAATGAACATGTTTTGTGAATGTGTCATTTCTATGCTTAATAGAATCCTGCTCTCATGATTATTGAGTGTGATATTTTCTTGATGATGTGGAGGATTGATGATGATGATGATGATGATGTTGAGGAGGAGAGTGCCCCATTTAGTAATTTTACAGTATTGGAAACAATAGTAATAGTGATGATGATGATATTGATAATAAAACTGGGGGAACTCTTTTGTTTTTTCCCATTGTTCAATATTCTCCCTAACAAAATTTTTATCGTGACGAAATAAAGCCCATTGTGGTAGGCTGTGGTAATGAAGATGATAATAAAGATGAGATAATAATATATAAATAATATAATAAATAAAAAATAATAATAAAAATAATAAAAATAATAAAAATAAATAATAATAATAAATAATAATAAATATAATAATAATATATAATAATAATATAATAATAATAATAATAAAATAATAATAATAATAAAATATAATAATAAGAATAAAATAATAATAATAATAATAATAATAATCAATAATAATAAATAATAATAATAATAATAAATAATAATAATAATAATAATATAATAATAATAAAATAAATGATGATAATAATAATAATAATAATAAAAATAATAATAATAATAATAAATAAATGATAATAATAATAATAATATAATAATAATAATATAATAATAGATAAATAATATAAAATAAATATAATTAAAAATAATAAATAATAAATAAATAATAAAATAATAAAAATAAAAATGAATAGAATAAAAATGAAAATGAAATGAAAATGAAACTGATAATGAAAATGAAAATGAAATAATAAAGATAAAATAAAATAATGAAATTATAAATAATATTTATTTCTATAGCCATTTTGATTAGAATACATAACATTAACATAGTTAATAAAGTGTTTAATTGAGTCAGAAAAATGCATATTTCAACAAAAAAATATGTCAGTAATGGTTTCAAATGAATGAAAGTACATGGAGTTATTGGATTCCACATTTCATAATTCACAATTCATCGAAAATTTATACTGCTTTTTCATATTGCATGACCTAGATTATCTCTTTCGTCTGACGCCAACCCATAATTCTCATTGCTATCGTTTAATTGTAGTGTTTTCAAAATTGTTTTTTCCACTCAACTTTATTGAAGTAGCTTTCATATTCTTGTTTTTTCCAGTGACCATCACATTTCATTGCATACCACATTTCTAAAAGCATTCATGCATATCCTTATGTTTTCCCCGAAATCTATGTCTCTGAGCTATACAATTGTTATCGCCATCATTCCAGACCCAGCGATGCATTTCAATAGTCTATTTTAAATGCCCAAGAGGTTTGTATGTGATGAACATGAAATTTTCTAATTTTGTATTTCTTTATCATAAACCTACGTATATCATAGTATGAATGCCCTGAATCAAAGCTGCTTTCAAGACAATACACTAAAATGAATGATGTGTCCGATTGACCAAAAACTCATCTAGGCTTTAAGATTTCCGAAAGTTAATTTCTTATTTATAGGCATACATCCATTCACCGGGCTGATCTATTCTAGCTGTCTTCATTCGTTTAATTACATTGCTCCATCATTGCTCACTATAGTCACCCTCCTTTCATATAAGATTATTTTGGTTGGAGGGGGGGGGGGAGGCTTTAGAAAAAACAAACAAACATATTTTGGATAGCATCCCGGAGAGCAACTGTTACATCTATTGAAAATTACGTATTTAAACTCTTGCAGTCCCAAAATGTAGCACACTTGTTTATATTTGATGCGATGAGCCAGAATGTGGCAGTATCTTTCTCCATCCCTATTTCTGATGGAACACCAATCCTAGATAACTTGGAATGTAATAGATCTTTGCAAGTTATAAAAAACAATATTGTCCTCAGTACATGTGTCAGAAAGTACATCTGCAAATATGAGCTAGAAGTTGGGGTGTGTTTGGATTTAATTATTCATACAAGCGCACACACACCAACACCACACACACAAGACACACCCACCTCCCACACACACACCCCACACACACACCACACCAACACACACCCACCACACACACCATCACCACAAACACGACAAACCACACCACCATCAAACACACCACTACACGCCCACACACGACACACGACACGGCACCACACACAACACCCGCCACACAACACACCACACCAACCCCAACACACACACACACACACCAACCATTGTACACACACATACACACACACACACACACACCACACACACACCACACCACACCACACACACACAGACACACAGAACACACACAGACACTCACAGAACAACAGACACACACAGACCACAGCCACAGACACAGACACACTACATGCACAGACACAGACCACAGCAACAGACGAACACATCACACATCATACATACACACACAACCACACCACACACACACACACACACACACACTACAGACAACACATGCCACACATGTAGCACACACCACGACACACAACACACACACACATTCATAAATAGCACAGCAGTGGATTTTTTGTTTATTGTTTTTTTAGGGGGAGGGAGGGGAAGGGGGCTATGAAATTGTTATAGTTTGTAGTTACTTCACTTGTCAAGAACTTTATTTGCTCTTTAAAGAAGGTACATTTGTTTTTTGAAAAACAACAAATTCCGAGGTCTTTATTTCACATGTTGGGCCCTCCCCCCCAAAAAAAGAACAACCCCCCTCAAACAAAAATGGATCTGTCCCTGTTAACACACACTGTTCATCAAATTGTTTATCGAGACCAATT
>JZLH01S0157666.1:45502-57058 GCA_001188425.1 Eucidaris tribuloides
ATGAATTCTACACAATATTCTCAAAACATCATATTATGTTATTCCCACCCTCCCTTTCACCCCACGACACCTAATCTTCCCTATCTAAGCCACAATTCCTCCAAGTCATCTCCATGTTCTAGGTTTCTATTTCAATTCCTGGCTACTGCCACCGTCCAGCGGGAATTTAGTCACAGAACTAGATGTCGGGCAGATAATAAGCCTGGCACCAAGGGGTCAAAGCGTTCACAAGAGCGGTATAATGTCTCTAGTTGTGGATTTTGTAATTGTTTATGGACAAACCAAGAAGAGATGATCTAAAGTGTACATACCAAATCATTATTTCTAAATCATATTTCCTTTATAAGAAAATGAAAATATTGATTAGTAATTAAAAATGTATACATTCAAAATGGGCAACTTTCAGTTCTATTCCAAATGAGATCCTATAATTTTGTTTCTGGAATATTTTGGATCTCACGAAAAAAAATAGTGTATGAGATGAACTAAATCAAAATGAGCACTTAATTTGGGAAATGTCTGTATATGTACCTGTACCATTTTTTCTCGGCAACCCTGTATTATGTACTTGTCATTTCTGTTACTGTATGTAGCATGTTGTTAACAAAGCACCACAGAATAATCATTCAAACAACAAGAACAAGAACAAGGACAACAGCAACAAAGCCTTGTGATGCATAATCAGCCACAGCAGAGTTGTTTATTTGTTTACACAAACAAAACATAGACAAACAAACTCAGCTGTTATAACAGTTCAATAGTAAACATAGTCTTATTAATGATAAACAGTTAGAACACCACACATTCTCATATTTTCTTCTATATATAATAGTTTATACTTTTTTGTACATCTCTCATCCAATATATTTTATTGGTGTATGACACAAAAATACACAGTGATTGTGTGCATATCTTTTTTTTTCTCTTCTTCTTTTTCAAAACCTTTAAATATTTGGATGAAAATATAATAAAGACACGATTCAACCAAAAAACATACTAAAAAGTGGGAAATAGATGAAAGCTTTGCAGCTAAATAATTTATACAACTTGTATTGATGTACATGATATATATAATTAACAATTTTTTTCAGAGAAATATCTCATCTTTTTTTCATTTATTGGCATGCCCATTTATTGCAAAATGACACTCGTAGCTACACACATAGCTGTTGATGGTTGTACAATGTGACAACACCTATTAAACACCCGATATCTGCCAAAATATTTATCTCGTACAAGTCTAGTATTCATACACTGAGCGTGAACACCACGTCACAAGTCTGTTCTACTCTATTATATGTCTGGTTTGAACAATGTGTTCACTTACAGCATCAATTTCATGAAAAGACTGAAATTTTGTGGTGGAAACAGACAATCAGTGTATAAACAAACAACACTAATAACAATACCATGTGAACCTTTCTTATGCCTGGATAATTATTGTACAGAGATAGAGAGAGCTGGTACTGAATTATCTACTCATACCAGTTCATGAAAAATATTTCATAAAATGGCATGGAAACACTTTCCCTTCTCGCATTTTAAATTTGCATCAACATATTGCATCAAAATAATCTTCACAAATTCATATCTGCATCTATTTCACCACGACGTGGTCACTCATATGAGACTTGAATCACAAAGAGTACATTTCAATTCTCATACTCTGTTATCCCATCGTACATTGCAATGTAAACGAACGAAATATGATACAAACACAAATATTTTCAGAACACAAAATGACATTGTACGGTGTGAAATATCACAATACTGATCAACCGGGGGAAACCCCATTGACCAAAGGTCTGATAGACGAAAGGTCCGATATAGACCAACATTCATGTGGTACCAAGAGACGGCGTATGCGATAGACAAAAAGCATGAATCTAGGTATCGGTTTAAAGTGGAATGAAACCCAGACATCTACCTGCATTCAGAGAATACAGGACAATACAAGACGGAAATGAGTGAATGTTTGAACTAAATTTTTCTGACATGTTTGTTAAAAAATTATAGATCCGCAGTTGCGATCTAGAATACAGAGAGAGACAAATGAAAAATTCATTACATCAAATTTGGTTCGGTTCAAAGTTTCTTCAATCCTTGCTATGGCAGATTCTTAAATTGGCAACTCTACCAGCTTTTTAGATGAAAGTGTGGAGAACTCCCTGTTGGTTTTGTTCACAATTTTTTCACGTATTCTCATTTTTTATATCAAATATCCGATTTGCTCATTTGTTGTGCAAGTACGCCCTAGCAAAAATAATTCTACATGATTTTAGACAAAATTTACTTACTTTCTCAAATGACACTTCAGAAAATTTGTGTCCAAATCCAATGGGAAGTTCTCCACACATTCATCAAAAAAAATGGGTCGAGATGCCAATTTAAGGATCCTCCATAAAAATGATTAAATGAACTTTGAACAATCATAACTCTTGAACTGTTCAACCAAATTTGCTCAAACCTTCACTATTTTCCCTCCTTTGTTGTTCTGTATTCTCTGAATTCGGGTAGATGTCTGGGTTTCATTCCCCTTTATTGCATTTAATTGTAGTTAGAGCACCTAGCTCTCCCTCTTTTCCTTCATTTTATTCAATTTGAACAACTGAAAACAATCTAAGGTACAGTTTTAGACACAAAACTATGACCACCATCTTCAGTCTATCGAACCTTCAGTCTATCAGACTTTTGGCTTACTGGGTTATAACCGATCAACCAGAATAGTGATGTTATACTACACAGTTACCAAAAATCATAAGTTAGCTAAACTACAACTCCAGATAAAAATCTGTTCTTTTAACATTTGAATAATCTAAACAACAATCAAGACATTCAAGATTTGTAAAACGATATTCTCTATCCCACCACTATACATATGACTTTCAACAAAGTCACAGTGCATTTTAACAATAATACTGAAATATGATAATGATAAAAGACGTGAGCTGACTTGATACAGAGTTTGTCACGATCAAAGTAAAACACAAAGACGAAATAATGTGAAAGTACCTTAAATCCTTGAGATAGCAAGTAAACATAAACAAAAAAGTGAACTCACAAAATTATCACAAATTCATAAGTTGTAAGGCAGTAAAAATCACAGAAAAAAGGTTTTCCTTTTCACATATTTGTGTTTTTGGTATAGTGTTGACTTAATTTAAAAGTTTGTAAGCACCAAAGAAGAAACACACAGAATTCATTCACAAATGATTGAATCAAAACTGCAATCGCTATGCTAAAATCTTTCGGAAAAGGAACAAATTGAAACGGAGAGTTAAAGTGGTTGAGTAGAAATGAACTACAGGAAACAAAACTAGGAGTATTATGGTAAAACATCACATCCAATTATTTAAACTAAACCTGTACACATATAATGTGGAATAATATATAGAAGCCCACATCTGTGCATACTATCTGACATGTACCTCAACACCCAAAACCACAGCGCCTAACCCTGCAACAACGAAATAGAGTGACGTGATGGGAACATGTGTTTAGGCGGGTACTTCGAGCTTTGAATGTAACATGGAAATGAAATCAGTTGTGTAAAAATCTGTATCCACTACGTAAAAAATACTGAAGCCATGAAAATAGTGAACATATAATACCAGGAAATGAATGGAAATGTTCCTAGCTCTTTTTACAAACTCTGTCCTTCATTCAGAAATTCTCTTTTCTTAACTGTTCTTCATAAAAAAGAAGAAATATATATATATGTGCCTCATTGAAATCAATCAGACAATTTCATAACACATCTTTCCAACAGAGATAACAAAACATAACAACATTGTGAAAACTAACATCCAGATTTAGACCTTGGAAATTGATGAACCAGAAACATTTTTTTCAAAGTAAGTGGTAACTAAATTACATGTATACAACACTAGTCCATTGCGTAAAAAACAAAAACAAAAGTAGACATTTGGAAACCTATCTCAATTGGCCAATTTCTATTCAGAAATAACTAAGATATTATTATTTGAAAACATGCAATAACCCTATTTTGAAAACTCAAATATTAAATATATTTAAAAACAACACCCACGGAGAAATGGTAATCTCTTATATGTCCATCTTTGAATAGTTAACTATCAGATCTTCACAATTTTTGTTTGGAAATCTGAGATTTATTGAAATTGGTCATGACTTCAATATTTCATCAATTACATTGCAAACTGGTCTATCAAGTCACAATGAGGACTGTTATCAGTACTACCATTTATTATGGTTATAATAAATGTTTATGAACACAGAAAAGTTCACACCAAGAAAAGTTTGAAACAAAAAAGGTAACATTATGCACAATCATATCAAGATTTTATCCCCTCTTAAGTGTTTTATTTAAAACATGCATTTTGCAAGTCTTATATAATTCTTACATACATAAGAACATATCCTATCCAAAGAATTTACATGTGAATGGACACTATTACATGTAGTTTGTAGAGAAAACATTTGACAAAACAGGATTTTGCATATATTTTCTTGGCAAGAATGCTGGATAAATCATAAGAAATGTACCCCTTTAATGAATTATTCTGAATTCACAATGTCAAAACTTTCACTTACATTTTTGTAACACCCAAAATCTAGTTTCAAAGTATGTAGTATAATAGCAAGGTACAGGAGTTCCTATATTTTATTTGCTTAGTTTTGATGAAATTGATGGGACAACTTTTTCAATATAATAAGTGAATTACTAAGAGTAAAATGGCGCTCAGATCTATCAATAGAAACTCTTCATTGAAATATGTCAAGCAATTACTGTCCTCACAAAGTCCTTGCTGATTTCACTGTTATAGCTTATTGTTTTATCATATTCCGATGTATCAATGATGGCAATATTATTTACAATGTTGGTGGAGTATTTTCGGTTGTATGAACTAAGTAATCCAGCAAGATATCAGCTGTGTCTCAAATAATTGTGCAAGTGAAAAGTGCTCATCTTTGGCATTAGAAAATACTATTTGTGAATCAATATCAAGTCACCATCATTAGCTTAAAAGCTATTGTTCATTTCAATTGCTTGTTTTAAATTTCGAGATATCTTTTAAGTTAGTAATGAAAAGGTAAATCACAATTGTGGCCACTTTTGTAAGCAGTCAACGATAGCAACCAGGCCTCTTTTGCTGTTTTGTGTTAACTGCCATGAACATATCTTGAAATTAAATTATAGCAAATTTGAACAGAACAAATGGCAATTTAAACTGAGACCTAGCCCTTGACTATTAACTGCAAGGATCAATGTCCCACAAAGTATGTTCAAATGTCCAAAGAGCGTGTTGTCACAAAGTATTGTCAAATGCAAAGAGCGTGCTCATCAACTGCATAATTTTTTGAGACCATACTGTTACTAGTTGAACTCGACACAGATATATTGCGAGATTAGTTTTGGGTGCATTTTTAAAAACACATGTGAGGCCAGCAAACAGAATATAATGACTTGAATGTAATCAAATTAATCTAAAACAAAAGACTAGACAGCAGACTATTGAGTGGAGACAAAGTCTTAGAATATATAAACCCAAACCGCATTTCAAATGCGAGACAATCTTCGCACAAAATCATCCACTCTTGGACAAACTTGCTATCTAATGCGAATCATCACCTTAGGGTTAGTGGAGGGAAGAGCGAGACTGGTGCATATCACATCTTGCATTCAGAGCCAGAAGCAATGTCTGCTCTCCACTTACTGAACGTCACGCCTCATTTACGAAAAAACCCATCACCGCTCCCTCCCGCCAACGCACCGAACATCGAGCGGTGCTGTATCTAGCACACGTAATTAGATGTTGCTTACATTACGGGTTTGCAAATGAAATT
Organism: Eucidaris tribuloides; assembly: GCA_001188425.1. Classification (NCBI taxonomy): domain Eukaryota; kingdom Metazoa; phylum Echinodermata; class Echinoidea; order Cidaroida; family Cidaridae; genus Eucidaris; species Eucidaris tribuloides. The sequence continues at coordinate 51,329 of JZLH01S0157666.1, forward strand.
AATTGCATGCTCACATAACATACATACACACATACACACACCCACACACACACACAAACACATGTACAGTCACACACAAACAAACACAACACACATTACACATGAATAGATGGAAACTCTAGTGTTATGATGTTTCAAAATGACATTTTACATTTTATTCAGTAATTCATGACAATTTTTTTAAAAATAATTTTTCATAAATGAAAGAAATCATTTTGGACTTCATTGGAAAAAATATCCAGCATATATTTTGGGAATATTGATATGCTCATTACAAAATTATAACCCGTTTAAAAAATTGTCAAACTTTGCTAACTAACATATCTGACAGTGTTTGACTGGACAAATAAACACCCTAGAATGCAACAGATAAAAATAGGCACATGTATTCTCGGCCGATGAAAATTCTGCAACACAGCAGTCTATTGGGGGAAACTGGAATGGTCTCTCAATGATTTTTACTTTTTTTAAAGCATTTAATGATCATTTTAACCTGTAATTTTTTCAGGGTCTTTATTTTTAGACCTTATCAAAGACACTAGTAGCATGGGGAATCATGTAGCTCACATTTTTAAGATAGAAATATTGTTATATGATGCCTTTAATTGTTGTTGTTTGGTCTTGGGTTTCATCAAGTTGAAAGTTGAATTGGCAAAATGCCCACACAAGGCTGAAATGCAGGTAGGCAGAACACAAGTGTAAGCTAACATACATGAACATTAATGTGCTTATTGTTCAGGTATAGCCTTGATACATATACAAGTGAATGATGCGATGGCATTGATTTAACAATTAAGTACTATAATGTTAAGAGGCCCTTATAAATTGCAGACAATTTCTTTCACTCATCTATTGAGAAAACAATACCAACCGAATGATAAATAACACACACAAAAAAGGAAATCATACTGGCACCAGTAACTAAGAAAACTAATGTTATTTTTTATTGTAATTTCAGAACATTAAATTGATTTCAATGTCATCAATGTAATTTGATTGAACATACCATCTCCCCACCTCCTACCCCAATAAAGTTGAATGCTTAGTGTAATTAAAATTAATTTTCTTAGGCTCACATAAAAATGTTGTCATACTCATCTACATAATACAGTGTTCGATAGAACTGTTGTAATAAAACATTTAAACAAGGTCATATAAATAACGTTGCACGCATTCATGTTATCAATCTTTTATTTTTCTTCAATCATCTTTTTTTGTGATGAAAATCTGACAATATTCATCGCGATTCCTGCACACCGGTATGCATCTGGATATAGAGTGACGCGTTAATTAGTATTCGCGCTGTCCTGTACCCGGCTGAATCACCGTTACCAGACACGCTTTCGTCTACCGTGGGGAGGATTAAATTTCACTTTGCTGGGTGGCTTTTTGTGAATGCTTCCGAAGAACGGGGCGAAATAAACGAACAAATCATTCTATTTATCACTGGGCACATGTGAATGGGAGAGAGGGAAGTAGTACTAACATACATGGAAATGTACTAGCGTTCGAGTGCCAGTGTATGTGTGAGTGTACGTGACTGTGGGTTAATGAGTGTTATTTGCATGAGGAACGGATTGTGGGGAACATTTTTAGCTTAAAGTGGCTTGCTGCTACCGACATTTAAAATGGCTTTTGTGTTAAACCTATCGAAAATCTGGGAAGCAGCATTTAATATGTAGGTTAAGAATCAGATGTCAGTCACATCAAAATATTGTGTTGTTTGTTTATTGGTGGGTGTTTTCTTTTTTTTGGGGGGGGTGGTAAAAATAGTCATATCAATGACATTATTCAAATGCATACTGCTAGATAAAACATTCTCTTCAAACATTCATACAACTTTCTTGTTTTATTAATACTTCTGCACTTTCTTGTTTTATTAATACTTCTGCTTTTTCAAAGATAAGATGCAAAATTTTACACTTAAAGTATAATGATTCACTACCATATTTTCACATTTCGCTTGTTTTTTCATATAACATTTCCAGTTTTTGCTTTTTGGGCTCCATGTCGATATTAGCAACAAGAAATATAAAATCAGGAAATATGCAATTATAAATAATGGGATTAATTGTGTATGTTTAATAACAATAACAAAGATTGTTCAATCAAAAAAAAATATGATCTTTTATTTCTGTGGGAATTTAGTCCAAAATGAAAGTAACATTTAATACAAATGAGTACACTACAAAGTAGTATACTTCAGTTGTATTGCATGAAAAGAAAAAAAAACCCAAAACAAAATCATAACATCAACTGAGACATAGAAAATTACTCATTAACCATTTTAATGGATGTTGTAAAATGTCAAAAAAGAAACAATGCAGCAAGTGAGACTTTAACATATAATACTTGTAACATTTCATATTTCACAAATCAAATAGACATGACCATGTGACATATACCAGAAAATTGCAACAATTTGTATTGATTACTACAGAATCATAACACTTACTGGAATATCACTGGAAGATACATTTTTACCATCTATACAGTACATAATATTTCTGATGTTTGTCCAGTGAATAATAACGAAATACAGTCATACCTGTTTTCGTGACCACCTGTTTTTAGCAGCCAGCATGGCCAAAGTGGCCACTAAAATGATTCCCCTGGAGATAAATTATGTGTTCAACAACCTGTGTATAGCAGCCACCTGTCTATAAAGGCCAGATATTTTGTTTCCCTTGGGTGGCCACTATAGACAGGTTTCACTGTAATTGCTATCTTACCGCAGAGCTAGTACTTGGACACAACTTGTGTTAACAAATAATATTATATTTCAAATCAAATTATATATTTGGAGTTTGCCCAACATAATAGAATACTGTATAAGCCATTATTTTTGCGTACAGTTATTTTAGCGTTTTTGGACTAGGTGTGGTAAATCGCGAGTGGTTAATTTCGTGATTTTTCTGATGTTGTCATTACTATAAATAGACATGAATCGAAGTGGAAATTTTCGCGACGGTCTGGCTTGCGAAATTCGCGAAAATAACAGCTTATACAGTATTGTGGGAAGTGATAATTTGATTGTTAAAAGATTACAAAAATGACAATTCCAGGTAAAACTTTAAGAGAGAGACTTACTTTATTTTTACCTCTGTCCAACATAATAAATACATAAAAATGATATAACAAATGAATAAAACCTGTGTACCCATTAAATGATGTTCTATAACACCACCATTTTTACATTTGATGACATAGAACGGGCGTCCAAATGATTCTCCTGTTTCCAATACCCCATGAACAAGGAAACAGACATTCACAAACTCACAAAAAGTATGTTTTGTTTGTCTAATTATTCTTGATATTAGTGTTCCTCTACATTGCACAACATTGTATTTTAGTTAGTGACTACTAATATTTGCATATCTTGGAAAGACATGTATACACAAATGTTGGTGTCTGAATATATTATCGATTTCATATATATTTGTCTAGATTACCCCTTTTCACCAGCTGTACATGTCTTTGTTAAATTGTTGATAGCACATAATTAACATATAATGGTAGGTAATACAATGGTTTCTACATCATTTTTTTTTTAAATTCTAAAATATCTGTCTATATAGAGCTTTAGATTTGATTTTGCATTTGCAATAAGACCATAGCTTATCTATTCAACAGGGATCCAAACTAATGTAAACTGAATACAGAATTATTATTTTGTCACCGTTAAAAATATGACTGAGTGTAGATAGCCAAATTATTCACATTTATAAAATATGCAGAAGAAATGAAATAAGGCATACGTGTATCCCCAAAGGGTATGTTAGTTGCCCCAAAGCCATAGCAAGGCAGTCATATAAAGCATCACTTACATAAAATGTCCAATTTAGCATTTTGATAATGATAATCAGGTACAGTTAGACTTCCAGAAGCCCATATGGGGAAAAAATATAACATTAAAGGTAAAAAGCATGATTGGAGGTAGTCCTCAACTTGGAGTAAAACTATTCTAGAATTAAGTTATCTATGTAAGGATTCTGGTGTGAAAATTTTGTGGTCAAATGTTGACTCAGTTTAAAAGAACTACCATCAGTATCCATTGTGACAGACAAATTTGTTGTGTAGATCTATGTGATGGGATCAATTCATATTGGGGTAAGAGAGTAATTTAATAATGGTATGTTCATGCTTGATTCTCCATAAGTAAACAAATTCAAGACAAATACTTCCAGCCAAGATTTACACTCTAGGTAGTATGCCCAAACTTATTTGCTTCTTGAGGCATTTTGAAGTGTTCCCAATCATGTCATTAGCCTTTAATATCAATGAATGATCTTTGAGTCAGACCTACATTGTATTATTCATGATACTTTATGATTCATACAGTACACTCCAAATATACCATACATGAAATAAAGATGATATTTAAAAAGATGAGTTTGGGTTCATCTGTTTTACAAAATCAAATCTGCACCAAAAGGAGGTACCTTTGAAATATGGTTAAAGCCACAGGCGAACATTGACCACAGTTTAAAAAAATGTGAGCTACATAATCCTCCATGCTCTAAGTGTCTTTGATAAGGTCTAAACATGAAGCCCTGCAAAAATTGTATTTCAAAATGATTTAGTGCTTTAAAAAAGTGAAAATCCACAAGCACTCAAATTGACCGGATTCACCTGCCCATTTCCTCCCATAGACTTACTGTGTGTAGAGGTAGGCTATTTTATCCTCCACCTGGGTGCAAATTGTTTATTCATACATATCTTGCCAGTGGCAGCATGACTTTCCAAACTTTGGTATTCTATGGTGTTTATTTGTGCATTTGAACACTACTATATAGCTCACATATCACAGTTTGACAAATTTGTTAAATCAACGCTCCACAATGTTAGCCTGTGGCTTTAACCCGTTACAGACGGTTTGATTTTGCTCTAACACGCATATCCTATGAATCTCGTGTCTAGTCTTCCACGGGTTAAGGACAAAACAGCAATGTCATCATTAAATTAATGTGGTTGTATTTTCACTGCTGTTTGGCTGGAATATGTATGCAGACACAGACATGCCCCATGTTACAATGGCTCGAGACATCCACATCATCAAAACGCAGCACCGAGACGCAATATTGTATTGATCTGAATCGGGGGGTCCATGTGAGTTAATTGAATTTCACAGAACGTGACGGACATCATAAATTTGACACGTCTAGAATTTACTTTGATCAATTCTCGCGACATTCAATGCATCACTTCCCTTACTATCCGGTCGGAGAACTTGACAACTGGAGGGGGTCGACGAACCGAGGAAAACATTCCGCCACGACAACCTGTTTGGTGTAATAGCAACCGTAACAGGAATCAAATATCTGCGAGGAGGTGCTGACCTTTTCAGCTGAAGCAGGACATGGTTTTCTATACGTGGGACTACACACATCCACTCTGTTGATAATAACATCGATTACGGGCCTCGGGCGTCGCGCGTGGTTATTTGCCAAATGTATAATGCAGTCGTCTTCCGTTGCATGTGGCGTGACATTAAAATGGTGGCGGTGCATATTCACCCACGACGATGGTTTATATATGTCCAAGCCAACTTGACACCAAGAGAAATAAAATGGATACTTCGGCTTATAACCTCCACAATCTACTACTTCAATCAGCACATCTGATAGGCATCAGCCATAATGTACAGCTAGTGGGGGATATTGGAAACTAGTCAATAATACTCTAGTGCCATGAGGGTAGAAAAAGAAAATGTAGGTAGCCCGTTAAGTT
>JZLH01S0157717.1:0-26656 GCA_001188425.1 Eucidaris tribuloides
CGGCTTTCTTGGAGCTAGGCCTTGTCCTAAGAGGCTTACAAATGCAGAGGTAGCGATCAACGCTGATGTTGACCGTGAGAAACAACGACAGGAATATCAGCACGTGGTACGTGTAAAATCGAAATTTGCAGAAGGCGTCACCTGGGTAGTTCGCTATTCTCACGTAATGATAGATGATAATCGGACTCATAAGGCACACGGTCAGATCAGCTCCTGCCAATGCCAGGATCAAAATACTGGTGCTGTTGGTAATCTTACGTCTGCTGTAGACGATGATGATTAGGAGGTTGCCTGGTATACCAAGCAAGAATAGAAGACACTGGTATGTTATCGAAATAACTTCGCTTGGTGTCATCATGAGTTCCTTTGTGTGAAAACCACTTAAATCTATTTTGTAGTTCTCGGGCTATTTCAATCGATGTTTGGTAGAGTATGTGGTTTTCACAAGTCAAGTAATAGTTACATTTCATACCAGAAAAGTTTCCAATACCTGCAATCTAAGTTGCGAAAAATACTCAACCACAGCCCACAACCATGTTATTCACGAGGTTTATGCGATGCACTTGTATAAATCGTGTTATGATCATCCATTTAATAAGGTTCATTTCATAGTGTTGAAGTTTATATCATTTTTGCCGTCTAATGATATCGTTCCATTGATTTACAGGGAAAGATTCACACAGAACAACCGTTCCACTATTCATCGAACTATCAAAGAGGCCCACTTGCAAATCGTCGATGCAATGCAGGACACGCACAAATATGCTGAGTGTACGAACTCGTAAGAAAGTTTTCCTTGTTCTTACAAACGATTATATTTAACAGCACATCTAAAAGCTTCATAAATACACGTATACCGTTTTGGTCATCCCGTCACGTATGAACGCGCCAGATAATAAATAAACAAATTAACTTGGTTTGATAGTCCGTCCGGAATTGCGGAATATGAAATACCTCTGATGTCAAACCATAAAACATAAAATGGCATGTCTAAATTCAGAGATGCGTGCTTCTCTTATGCTATATTGACGAAAAATATGAAACACTAATTACATTGATATATACTACCATACGTCTTAATTAACAATAGCGTGTAAACAGAATATATAAATATCTCGCTCCCTTGTACATAATTAATCAAATATAGGCTGTGTCACGCAATTGCACCGCAACAAAAAGACTGAATAATTTCGTCAACTTGGACTTAATCAAAATTTCATTCAGCCACTGTATCTTCATATCCGTTCCTGAGACACGTCGAAGAATTGCATGATTTCTCCAATATGATGATATCAGTGTCTTATTTCCAGGGGCTTCGTATCCGATTCTTCATAATTGTGTAGATTACTGTTTACCATATTTTTTAAAGGACCAAAATCGAAATTCTTGTCCGGTAAAATGAAGGTCAGTGCATAATTTAGTATGATGAAATATAAATTTTCTCCCATTGTGTGTTATAGATAGCCCTTTATCATCTATTAATTCCCTGAAGGCTTCCACTTTTTAAGAAATTGGTAGAAAAATATCTAATATAAACAGGGGGTCATGGCTGTTTTTGCTATAGTAAATATACGTAGTGATATATGCTGTTTGATTATTTTGAAAAATCACAACATGTTATCATTACATATCGGTATTATCATTACATGTTGTGATTTGATGTCTGGCGTGACAATACCATGACTTTATGAAAGACTGATGAGAAGAATCATTTGATCGACCATAACTATCCTTGGGCTTTACTACAAGAACTTACAAGAAGAAAGTAGCGAAAATAAAGTACCACCTTCTTAATTTCACCCAGTGCTAACTAAAAGGGGAATTAGAGTCTGTCAAAGAGAGGATTAACCACGCCCTTTAATTTCCAGGGGATAGGTCCGCTTGACCAGCTGAGCGCTGCGGTCAGTGATTGACTACGTACGCTAATATGTTCAAGCTGTGAACTCCGCGTGACCTTCGGCTGGCGGCCGACGGGCCGTCACTTTGCAAATTTTGAAGTTTAACCGTCCAGATTTTCACCAAATCTACGTATATTCTACCCAAAGATTCTATGAGAGGTGTTTCTCTATACCAATCTTCACATTGAGAATGATTTATACCTGATTTCATTCCTTTTTACCGGTTTTTGGCGTGCAAATCCTGAACAAAATATTTAACCCTTTCAATCCTATTACTTCAAACTCCATAAACTGTGTATGCAACTATGGGACTGACAAGGGCAAGAATTTCTAACTTAGTATAAAAGCTAGAAACTCAAGTTTGTTGTAATTATACAGATCACTAGGTTTTAAATTTAATTTCTTATTGTCTTGCATGGGTGTTCAATATGTATTATGTGATATTTTTTCACTGTTAAGTTATCTGCAAATTTGTATATTTAACAATTTTTTGTAATATACTACAGGGGAGAGTCATTGATAAATTATTCATAATTCTTTTGTTTATCCCCTTTACATGTTTTTTTTATATCATGGTAATCATTCTGGTCGTTGTCACTGTATCTCATAAAATTAAAGTGATAGGCTAACATTGTGGAGCTTCAATTTAAAAAATTGTTAAATGTTGATATCTGAACTACATAGTAGTGTTCATATGGACAAATAAACACCCTAGAATAAAAAAAAAGTTTGGAAAGTTACACTGCCCATGGAAAGTTATGCATGAATAAAAAATTTAAACTCGGGGCGAGTTTAAATAGCGTAGGTGTACCCACAGTAAGTCTATGCGAGAAAATGGGCAGATGAATCCGATTAACTTACGATTTTCACTTTTTTAAAGCACTAAATAATCATTTTGAAATATAATTTTTTTCAGGGCGTCATTTTTAGACCTTATCAAAGACAATGGTACCATAGGGAATCATGTAGCTCAGATTTTTTTAACTGTGGTAAATGTTAGCCAATACCTTTAATTTCTTTATGTATATGTATTTGATATCTTTTTAATGAATTTGTGGAATTAAATAAAATCGAAATTGAAATTACAAATATATGTATCTTCGTATAAGAAGGGCACAGTTGTCTGCTCTGTCTCAATCTTTTTTCCACCACGCTGTAACATACGAGTCTCAAATCTTTTTCTATTCACGTAAATTAGAGGTTTTACGTCAAACATGCGTATGCATTACTCACAACTATACCTATTAATAAAACAAGGGACCAAATAAAAGAAAAAAATAATTAAATAATGTAAGACATAAATAGAAAAGTTGACTTTGCAGAGGGTGATGATTAAAACACATAATTAATCCATGATACGTAGCGATATATATTTTCATATTTTTAAACTATAACATACGATTTCTTAGTTCTTCGGCATTACACTGGCTATTTCTTTCCAATACCCGTATAACTTTAAAGGACAGTGAGGTGATTGGAAGAAATAAGAAAAATGCCTTTAGAACCAAACTGGTTGATAGATATACCAAAGATACAGCAGCTGAAGTGGATCTCCTGCCTGGAAGGATTTGTCTTGAGTTTGTTTACTTCGGGAGTATCGATCGTGAACATACCAGCAGTTCATTTTTCTCGAGGCCCGAGAGAATTAAATCCCATAGACAGCTACACAACTGATTTGCCTATCACAAGGCATACTGTTGGAATGATTTTAGAATGAATCAAATTTTGACTACAAAACTTTAACAGTAGATTCCTTACATAGTTTATTTGATTCTAGAATAGCTTTACCACAAGTTGAGGACTACCCCCAATCATGTTATAACTTTAAAAATGTTGGTCACACTATAACGCGAGCACGTAGTCAGACTGTCAGAAATACACTACGGAGTTAAAGTCATGATGAATAATATTTCAAGGGTATGTTTTCAACAAGTGTGTCAAGTTTAAAGATTATAGCAAACTAATGTGTCTTGTCAGTTTATCCTTTTCTATATAGTGGCAAGCGGTAGATGTGGGTCCTCTGCAAGCCCCTGACCCATACTTCCGTTGAACAATTCCGTCTGCCTCGACGTCAGACGTGTCAGACGGTGGCAAGTTCATTTTCGGGGGAGGGGGTATTAACGGTAGATTAAAAGAGCATAAGTAAAGTCTAAATATGGAAGTATGAGTAACTTCTTCCTCAGCCCAACTTACGGAACATCGAACGCCTGAGTAACTTCTGCTTGAGTATGAGTAATGAAAGACGGCTGTAAAACGTCTGAAATACGAGTAATTTGTGTCTTTAACAACTGCCATTGTATGTTGTGTGATATGTACATGTATCATGTCTGTATATACAAAAGTCAAAAGAGAGGTAAGATGCTCTCTACTTTAAGATTTTATAGGAAAAGCTTGTAAATGTTGTCAGGATTTTAAAGGCATTGTATAACATTGTTTCCATTTTAAAAAAAATAAGCTACATGATTCCCCATGCTACCAGTGTCTTTGATAAGGTTTAAAAATGAAGCCCTGAAACAAATGGTAGTTCAAAATGATTTAGTGCTTTATGAAGTGAAAATCGTAAGTTGACCGGATTCACTTGGCCTATTTCCTCCCATAGACTTACAGTGTGTAGATCTAGGCTATTTTGTACTCGGCCCGAGTACTAATTGTTTATTCATTCATACCTTGCCAGTGGCAGGATAAATTTCCAAACCTTTGTATTCTAGGGTGTTTATTTGTCCATTCAAACACTACTATGTAGCTCAGATAGCAAAGTTTGACAACTTTTTAATTTGAAGCTCCACAATATTAGCCTGTGTCTTTAATACATATACCACTCAAACATTTTCATTAATTTGAAAGTACTCTGCATGAAGTTACATCTTTGTCTGTTCTATGGTTGGTATTTTTCGGATGAAAATATCAGCAAATCAGTTAGCGGTACACGCATGGTCCAATCTTTTCAGCTAGGAGTTTCTGGCCGTTGCAAAGGCGTTTATTACACTTACATGCATTTCTAACTGCCAACGTCAAGATAATAAAAAAAAACATCTAAAAACCATCTGAAAAACGAATGGGAAAGTCCAATAAACGTATGCCTTCGTGTTTCATACGGAATCATTAAAAGGCGCAGTGGGACAGGGCCTTAAAATAGGTGACGACTAATATGTTGATAAATCATAGAAGAGCCCAATACGCTGTTGACAGCCATCGCGGATTGGATCGACTGGAAAGTCAATCACGACCCACGTATTTGAGAGTGGATCAAAAGCTAGTTTTAAATACGCTTTTCGTGACTTTGCAATCGACTCAAACTCCGAAACATTCGAGCGAGTCATGTTTCTCTCCAATGTTTCTGTGGCTAAACTTGAACTTTTTGAAAACGTGAATGCCATAAATAGAGAATTTCCGGCACTTAGATCAACTAATTACGCATGTAGATACCGCGGGTACGTGCACGGCTTATACCAGCTAATATTAATGCAGTGAATTGAAAGGGTTTATCGAGTAGTGCCAAGACAAATTTTGTATAATGACAGCGACTTTAAACCTGGTTTCACCCGAAATAGAACTAGGAATATTCAGATATTTCTGATAATTGTGATGCGACGGTAAAGATTATACGCTAGTGTGTGACTTGTTAACTTGTGAATAGTGTAAGACGCTTTGTGTCAAGAAGTAATGTAGTTATGTCTAGAAACTTTAATTGTTGAAAAAAAAATTAAGCAAATAATAATAACGATCCATTTAGTTTTCCTGATTATGGTGTTTTTGTTGATATTGTTTCATAGAATGAATATAGATGTAACCCGACTAAGTATTCCTGGCATAAAGTTTATGATGAATGTAACTTTCAGAAAATCAGTAATCACGAGACACTCTGTTTTATATAGATTGATACATACCCTAGATTTATTGGTTCATTTGTCCATGAACATGTCTATTCTATTAATTCATTTCAGTTCAAGGTATTTTATTCAACTGTTTTTAGCCAATAGGCTAAATTACGAGTGAATTTACACGGTAAAAACCGTTTAAAAAATACATACAAAATGGAAAAGATACACAGAATATTTTAACAGTACAGTATAATTAAGAGAGTGAATTATTATACACTAGTTGCAGAAATTAGAAATATGGGGCATGGAAAAAAGGTCAATAATTATAGCATGAATTTGGTGAAAATCAACTGTCAAATACAAAGTATCCAATTTAAAGCTTTACATAAACTTAGGTTATAAACAAACAGAATAAGCAGTTAAAACAAGGTTTCTATTGATCAAATGTAAAAATATTCAATAAAATAGATCAGAAAAATTTTAAGTTAAGAAAGTGTTTCATAAATATAACGGTGAAAAAGTTCAAGGTAGTCAAATGTCAGTTGTTGTCAGTTGTTGTGTATGTCGATAGATTTAGAGGTTTATTTTAAACCCACCAATTCTTATTTTAGGGACCGGTTGGACCACATCCAAGTCCATAAATACACACGTTTAAAATATCGGTTATCCCCTTTGCAGACCTAGGTTACTTGGGGCCACGTCTGTGATATTTGAAGATCAATAATGTTGTCGAATGTGAATAATGCACAAAACATTAACATGCTGTGCAGCCTGTGCGTTAGGCCCAATTCAGCGGTAATAGTTTAGTACTGATATGTACTAATCTGCATGAAAACTGTGGCAAGAATGCAGTATGGTACACGTTTGTAATTGGTAAAGCAATTTAGGATATCATACCGGTACATTATTGAACACCTAGCATGCCTAGAGTGCTGCAGGGGTCTTAAGGTAGTGTAGTATAGGCAATATAACATTTAAATCGGAAATCCAATGGTGCATATGATTCAACCGGGCCGTCGTAAGAAGGGGGTGTGACAACCCCCCCCCCCCATGGTTGGCAAATTCATGCCCCTAGTCGGCGAAATGAAGGAAAGGGGAGAGAGAAAAGGGAAAATGAAAGAAATGAAAGAAGGAAAGATGAACGGAAGGAAGGAAGAAGGAAAGAAAGAAAGAAAGAAAGAAAGACAGACAGACTGACAGAAAGACAGAAAAAAGTAAAGACAGAAAAGAAAAGAAAAAGGAAAGAAAGGAGGGAAAAGTATATAAAACTATTGACCAGTCACCCTGTGTCAATATTCTGAGTGTATGTGATTGGCATCAAAAATGTTCTACGAGTTGGCAAAATCTTGAACAGGGGCAGTAGGCAATATCACTTATAATACAGTTGGCAAGATCAAATTTTAAAATTATTTTGTATTGATCACTTGGCAAAACAAGTAAAGCAGTTGATAAGTGGGCACTGTATACGTTATCAGCCTGATGCACTCCAGGCAGCAAAATCAGTTTTATCGCGACACTTCTACACAACAGCAACAGATAAATACGAATATTTTCAAAGCGAAAATGTCAAGTTTTTCACCTTGGGAGGGGAACCCCCTCCCCTCCCAGATCCTCCCCAATTTATCACGAATCAACAATGGCAACATTTTGTTTGTGTACGTGTGTGCAACAGTAAAAGACAATATTATTCATCTCTCCTTCTAAAATTGGGGCAGGAAACACATATTTGCAAGGTGAATATGTCAAATTTTTCTCACCCTGGGAGGGAACCTTTCTCCCAGACCTTCCTCATCAACAATCGCAAAAACTTTTGCACACACAAAAAGAACTCAATTATACATTTCTTTTTCAAAAAAACTGGGCAAAAAATACACATTTTCAATGCAAAAATGACAATTTTTCCCCCTTGGGAGGGGAACCCTCTCCTAGACCCTCCACAATTCATCACCAAACTACAATCGCCACTGCTTTTTCACACCTAAAAAAATCAATTACCTGAGTGTGCATTTCTTTCATCGAAAGTGGGCCAGAAAAAAACACAATTTTTTTCGAGAGAAAATGTCAAATTTTCTCACCCTGGAAGGGCAAACTCCTTCCAAACCCTCCCCAACTTGTCACCAATCAACAAACGCCACTTCTTTTGCACAACAAAACAAAAGTCAATTATGCATTCTTTCGTCACAAATTGGGCAGAAAACACACATTTTCAAGGAGAAAATGTCACATTATCTCACGAGGGGGGGGGGGGACCCTCTCCCCGAAAGTCCCCAGTTCTATCACCAATTAACAATATCCACATCTTTTCCGCAACAGCAAAATGCAAGATTTATATGTTATTTACACTGGGGATCAAAATATACATTTTGGAATATAAACATGAAATGAGTGGGTATTTAGATTTGGACAGAACGACAATATGTAGATGACGAATAAAAAAAACACTCACTAGGGTGGAATTCCCCTCCCCATCCTGAAAACAAACGGATGCCTACGTTCACGCTCTTCAACAACCCTTGCAGTCGGCATTTTTATTTTTGCCAGTCGGCAAATTGACCATGTACACCCTCTCTCCCATTCAAATAATAATAACGCTCCAGTAATTCAAACAAATATTATTTTCTGGCTCTGATGTTATACTGTCGGTTCTTAATTTGTGTTTTCTTTTATATGACAATATATCTAATATTAAGGAATGTAAAACGTATCCACCCAGTTTAAGGACACAATTTAACAAAGGCCACAGTTTAAAATATCTGAGCTACATAATCCTCCAAGCTCTAATGCTCTAAGTGTCTTTAATAAGGTCTAAAAATGAAGCGCTGACAAAACTGTACGTCAAAGTGATCATTTAGGGCTTAAAAAAAGTGAAAATCTATTAGTATCTGGCGTGCCTTTCTCCTGGCCTATTTCTTCCCATAGACTGCTGTGTTACAGGTCTGACTATTTTACACTCAGCCCGAGCAATAAATCAGGAGAGAATGTTAATTCATGTATACCATGCCAGTGGCAGCATATTCCAAACTTTTGTACGCTGGGATGTTTATTTGTCCACTTAGCACTATTATGTAGTTCAGATATCAAGGTTTGACTTTTTTAATTGAAATTCAACAATGTTAACTTTATCTGTAAGCTTTAACAAAACTATATAATTCAGAAACAGGGGAGCAAAGGTTTTCACCATAAGTGTGACTCATATTTTTTCTTAGTTTGATACAAACAACAACAACGACAACAACATACTGAATGGAATACGAGTTACATCAACGCAAAATTCACATAAAAATGCCAGATATTCATTAAACTTACAGGTCATCTCGCGCGTAGTCATCCAATGTTAGTCCTGCCGTGGTACCTACAATGACTGCAGGTATTCCTGAAATGATTGATGTGCAAGAATGTGAGTATTTATGATATATGTCAGTATATTCCTGCTGGAAAGAACACAGTGTCACACAACGTGAAACACAGTGTGAACACATTGTGAACACAGTGTGAAATCTCTTCATTCGAGCGTTTTAACACTGTGAATCATTAATTCACAGTGTGGAACAGAACATCGCTATGTGACACTCTGTGAAAAACCTCACCACAGTGTGAAATCATCTTCATACTGTTAAATTCGGGCGTTTTCACATAGCCGACTATGTGAACACACTGTGGGACACTGTGATCTTTCCAACAGGGATATTTTATCAGTTCATATAAGTCGCTTCCCTTGAAATTAACAATTATCTTTTCCATAATTAACTGTTCAATTTTATTTTCAAGCGTGTTGTTACATGAAGACCTTTTCATATTTTTATCATCTCATCTTCAACCATAAATATATTATTGGTCTACGAATTACAGAAAAAAATTAAGACAAGGCCATGATTATTGCTATCATTATAACTGTCGCCATTGCCTTTGACATTGTCGTTATCAATGTACGTTTATTATCAGTGCAGTTAGTATCATTATATTATTGCCTTGGCAGTGTTTAGTAGTTGACGGAGCAGTTATAGTAGTACGAATAATAGAACACAAGTAGTACTCGTCATACTTTTTAAGTCGTTGTTATAGATGAAGTTGCAGTGGTGGTGTTGTAGTAGATACTACAGTAGTAGTAGTAGTAGTAGTAGTAGTAGTAGTAGTAAAACTAGTAGTAGCATAATAGTGGTAGTATATAGAAGTGGTGTAAAAGAAGTACTAGCATTAGTTAGTCATCATATTTGAATCGTCATCATATTGTAATATCGACATTAATGTATCCAATGCAACACGCGATGCTTTCACCATGAATTTGTGAATATGACAATTGACCACTATTGTATCTGTAGTTGTAGTTGTAGTATTGGTACAGTATTAGTAGTAGTAGTAGTAGTAGTAGTAGTAGTAGTAGTAGTACTAGCAGTAGTAGCAGCAGCAGTACTTGTACTAGGTGTTAAAAATAAAACTTGTCAATTTTGGTATTTAATAACACAAAAACTATACACCAGATAATACTGGCATGAGTACGAGTTATAGCTGAAGAGTGGACATTTTGGGTGGAGATGGTGCGAATACGATACCAATTATCAGTTTTATGTAATTCATGCTTGCTTAAAAAGTTAGGGTTCAGATTTTGCTCAATATCCAGCCCCCTGTACAAAACTGAAACTGTACAGAAATTAAATGGTGTGTGTGTGAGAGTGTGTGCCTTGTCCACACACAATAGCAATAGACAATGGCTGTGCATATCGCCATTGGAAACTCTGGAATGCAATACTCTCATCTGGGTCTGGGGAAGATGAATGCTTTATTAATATTCATTAGAAATCATGCTGGCCACTGGTAGTCTCAATTAAATGTGTACATGCAGGGTAAGATGCAAGCATGTGTTACCATGCTTTGTCATACAGTACTAAATTTTGCTATTCAAGCTAACAAACATTAGTTTTCAGTGCTACCATCGATCATCAATCGTGGATTTCCTTGTTCTTCTTAATCTTGTTTACAATTAAATTACATCATTATCAGTAGCATCAACATGATTATTTTGATTGTATGGAATCATTTCTCAACACTTCAAATTCATTAAAAACATTTTAAAAACATCTTCAGGGCACGAAGTTTGATTTCCTTTTTACAAAGGTTGTAAATAAAGACTAGTAGTGGCCAGGCTACTTTCTAATGAATATTAATAAAGCATTCATCTCCCCCAGAGCCAAATGAGAATATTGCATTCCAGAGTTACCAATGGCGATATGCACAGCCATTGTCTATTGCTATTTTGAGTGGACAAGGCACACACTCTCACACACACCATTTGATTTCTGTACAGTTTCAGTTTTGTACAGGGGGCTAGATATTGAGCAAAATCTGAACGCTAACTTTTTAAATAAGCATGAATTACTTAAAACCGATTATTGATATCGTATTCAAACCATCTCCACCCAAAATGTCCACTCTTCAGCTATAACTCGTACTCATGCCAGTATTATCTGGTGTATTATAGTTTTTGTGTTATTAAGTATCAAAATTGAAGTTTTATTTTTAACACCTAGTAAGAATGTAATAATAGTTGCAATAGAAGTGATCATCGTCATCGTCTTCATCGTAGTACCTGTAGTAGTAAGCAGTAGTAGTAGTGTAGCTATAGTAGTAATTTTCATCATCATCGTCGGCGTCGTCGTCGTAGTCGTTGTCGTAGTAGTACTAGTAGTATCACCGTCAGCACTAACGTACCCAATGCAACAAGCGATGCTTTCACCATGAATTTGTGAATATGACTATTGACGACTCGGACAAAAAGCAGGTACATATTGACGCCCTCTACGCCCATCCACATCATTGCAGTCA
Organism: Eucidaris tribuloides; assembly: GCA_001188425.1. Lineage (NCBI taxonomy): Eukaryota > Metazoa > Echinodermata > Echinoidea > Cidaroida > Cidaridae > Eucidaris > Eucidaris tribuloides. The sequence goes on from JZLH01S0157717.1 coordinate 11,540, forward strand.
GCAACGAGAAATGCATCACACCGGCCACGATACTGCATGGTATCGTGTCGATGTTCTCGGGCAGCGAGACGACGACGAGAAATGACGAATAAAGTGCCAGAAGAGACACGCAGAGGCTCATCAATATCTGGTTCGGCTGCTTGCTGCGAAGTTTCCTACATACAGTGGCATAGCCACAATTTATGAACACAGGAAAATAAAAATAATATTCCCCAATTAGCAAGTCATTATAGAAATGCTGATTGATCCATGAAGTCGTCCAGAAAGGAGTTAAACTCCATCATTACAACTCGTTTACACTCTAAAACGGAAATGTTATTTCAACATTTAAAAGGGCCGAGGAGTGACCAAATTTTACAGCATAGCACTTTCTAGGTATAAGAGGCAACCATTTTATCCAGCTGGATTCAACAAGTGTCAGATTTAGCTGGTTAAAGGTTATTACAGCATATGGGAAGTGTGGTCACTCTTCGGCCCTTTTTAATGTTGAGATAGTATTTCAGTTTTTACACTGTCAACAATTTAGCTCTTTAAAATAAACTAATTCACCCTTTTTAGAGTGAGTACTAGTTCCCTTTAACACTTGCAGTATTGTGTTTCTGAATGAAAACCACCTTAGTGGGAGTATATGGCAACGAATTCAGGCTGACCTGGTATCACGAAGTAGCTATTGAAAACATGGATTTATTAGACCTGGATCCGGAACTTTCAGGATCAGCGGTGTATCTAATTTATGGATAATTCATTGTATTATCTGGTCTGTCAAGCAGGTAAACACTTGACATCCTTTAAAATATTACTGACTAAGACAGTCGGATCAAGGAGCTTCCACAAGTGTAAAGAGGCTTCTTGGTTAGTTCCCCCACTTATCAGGTAGCGGTCTTCTTATAATATGCATGAGGTTTTTCCTACGCATGGCAGTGGTCCCTACAGCTGAAGTCTCAGGAAAACATTGTCTTGATGTTTGATTTGTCTTGTTTTACTTCCGAAGTGTCAGTTTAGGTAAGTACAATGTCTGCAGATTTAATGAGTGAGATTTGAGGTATTTTCGGCGGTTTTTAGCATTTGGAGGATGAATTTTTATGACTTTCCTACCATAGGGCTTTCTCTCCTGTGTGCTTTGGTGGGGTAAAGGTTATCAGGACTGTTCAACTTCAAAGGAGGGTAGCAAAAAAGTTTATTGGCAAACAGGATGTAAATTGAGAATAAGATAATATGATTTGTATTTGTGACTAACATATTAAAAAATCAAGATCTGGAGTAATCTCAAATTTGGCGAAAGACAGGATTGAAGACGACGAAATTAACGCATATTCCTATGAGCCAAGGAATAAGTATGCCGCTACCATCAATGTATTGGTTTCGACCTAGCCTTACGGAGAAAATTTGATCTTTTCCCAATCTGAATTGGGGGCAACATCAGAGCCCTGGATGGGCAACATTCAGGCCAAGCGCCTGGCTGTTAAGAAAATGTCACTTCTTTTGATTAAATCTGCTGAAAAAATGTCTCCTTTGAAAATTGTTTTATTCTTGTTTCTTTCATTTAAAAAAAATTGTTGAATTGAAAGATAAGCCTGAGATCTTGAATCTACTGTTTAACCACAACTGAATTTGTAATGTTATTTGATAAAATGATTCGTCTATAGAAATGATAACTCATATAAACAGCTATGTTTATAAAAAATAAAAATAAAAAATACACCACACTCTAATTCTTACAATGATGTCGAACAAGAAAATACTGTACAATTCGTTGAAGACGACTTGATTTTGCTTTAACACGCATTCCCCATAGACCTCGCGACGAGATACCTCATGTCCAGCCTTCAATGATGTCGGAACCCCACACCGGGAATTCAACCACCGTCTCAAACACCTAAAGTCCAAAGGGTTAAAGATTTCTGGTCCTTCGTATCCTCCTTCACACACACACACACACACACACACACACACACACACACACACACACACAAACACACAATTATCTACATATGCAGGAATTGAGTGTAGCTTCAACTTGTGCAGACATCAAAGACTACTTACACAATGACATCAAGTCCCAGGTTTCTGCTCACCTGTTTGTTGCATACGTGAACAATGTCACAAGGATCGCCGCGATAGAAATTCCACAGGAAACATAACTGAGCATCTCTAGGATAAAATCTTGTCTCTCGTTAAGCACTTCGTCGTCAAAGTAGATATCCTATATTGTTAGAGCAGAAAAGCAGATAATTCCAGACTTTTCATACGAAACGATTAAAGAGAATACACAGTACTGGTTGATGATGAAAAATCTTTCATCAAAATTTCACATTTCATTGGTTTCAAGGCGAGAGTATATTACATTTGCATTATAATGTAGGACTAAGTCACTTCAAACGCAATAAAAAGTGGAGGGATTGGCAGTTTGAACAAGTGAAGTTTCCATTGGAAGTTTCCTTCCAATGTTAAAGTGTGTATGTCAATAATTAACATCGTCCCACATATTGATTTCTGTGTTAGTACTTTGTAGGGAGTGGGGACTTGTGTAGTAGATTTGTTAAAAACAAAGTGTTTTGTTGTTTTCAACTACTCTCTCCTGTACTATTATTTTAATATCATCTGTTCACAGAAGGTTTGAAAGCAGTTGATATTGAAATGATATTGTTCTGCAAGTACTTGAGGGTCGATGGTTTTGTTTCGTTGAAGAGTAAGATTAACTATACATTACACTAAAAACATTTTCCTGAGTTTTCATTTTCCACTCGGAATTGAAACTGTCATTTCGGCAATGGCCTGAGTGGAGTAGCCAGAACGAGTAAACATACTTATCACTGGCTTTAGTATTTTTGTCTTATAAAAATGTAAACATATCGGATTACGCTGTAATTACTAGCGAGTTCACAACTCGGTTTCCTGAGATTAACGTGACACACTCGGAGCTACTTTTTTTACTTTTGCCCATGGATTAGTGGCCAGAACAGGTATTTTTACGAAGTGAGAGCAAAGCAGCCTGACACAACAGAGGAACCTCTGAGACTTTATCTGAATAAGTAACATGAATTCGACTACAATTTTTTGCGAGAGGTTTTCGTCATCAAAAAATACTATCGATTAATTTTCATCAGCAAAGATAGTTGGAGGCACATCATACCCATGATGGTTGCGTCAGTTTAGTATTTTTTAGGGGGGGGGAGAAAGAGAGAGAGTGATGCATTAATGCTTGTCCAAACTATCGTGACTGCATTTGTTGATATTTTACATTAAGAAAAATTATATTAAGCTATTCAAATGACGCTGATGTGCATAATTATAGAAAAGGGATGTCGTCGAGAAGTTGATGATTGATGAATATAGACAATCTAAAAGTTGACTCAACATCATCACGCTCAGCAATATTATGTTGATTCAATTTTGAGTAAATGACGTAAAGCTAGCATACACAGGCCTGTAGAGAGAGGGGTGCGTGGGTGCGTACGCACCCCACCCCAGCCCACCCCAAGCATATCAAAAAGTTTCACATAAAAAAACTTAATTTGATAACAGGTTTTTGATTATTGTTGACTGAACATTTCATGAAACATTAGTGGTAACAGAGAGTCAAAATAGGCTTATAAAACCGCTAGAACCCATTAACCTCAGGTGTCTTTGTTCCTTGACTCCTTATAATTATCCCCATGTTTTTAAATGACCTGCTATCAGCACTTCATAATACAAAATTTATATCTTAAGAAGTGTCAAAAATTTGACAGTGGGGTGGTTTTTAATTGTTATTGGCTCTATGTTTCACGAATAATAGTGTATAGAGAGTTGAAATAGCCTCATGAACCAGAAAGAACCCATGAGCTTCAGGGGGTTCCCCCGATTCAGTCCCTCCTCCACAGGGGAAAAAAACCGTTCCATAGCCCGTGTCAAAGGTTCATTTCCTTGACTCCCCCCCCCCCCCCAGACACACACACACACACACACACACACACACACACAACACACACACACACACAAACACCTGAAAACACAAACAAATTATACTGACCATGAGAACAGCGAAATTTGTGAGGTGATCGCACTGACATCGGACATCAGTGACGCCATCTACGGTGACATTGACCTCATAACACCCATCAGTCGACCAGTTTCCGTATCCATCGTCTGCCTCAAAGTCCCAGAATACACAGGCCGTGTTATTGGCAGTTTTATTGCTCTTTAGGGGAGTAATGAACGGAAATTAACGAAGATTAAAATAATATCACAAGTGAATGTTTGACCCGTTTATGTTTCTCATGTACGTGTATTTTGCTTTTATCGTTTGCTCTTTTGTGTATATCGTGGGCAGGTGGGGATAGAGGTTAGCACCGCACATTAAAACCCTCGTTCTTTCATCGTTACACTTGTGTTTCTGTCAAAATTTCCCACCTTCTTTACCACTGAATCAAAATACATGAATTCCTTGGAGCCACGTAGATGACGGTGATTTGCCTATTCAGTGGAATTGGAATGATTTGTGAGCTTGAATCAGGACTTAATACCATAACAACCAAGTCTTATCCTCTCCCTCATTTTTCAAAAATGTGTGAAAATAAAGAGGGATTCATACCATTGGTAATATTGGCGCTAGTTTCAGTAATAGCGGTGGTATTGTCAATGTTGTATGTTAGAATGTTCACCTCTTCTGACGTTCTTTCAATCAGTTTGAACTGCGTCACGACCGGTTCGGTGAGATTTTCGACGGGAACCCCATCGACAGATGCCGAGATGACCCGACTGTTGGCAACCTTGGTGTAATTGTCCTCCTTCCGGTTGAACTCCACCAACCAGCGTGACACAAAGAGAGTGGTCAGACGGTAGACGGAGAACGACAGACGGACGTCGGAAGCGTTAGCCGATGGTGGCAGATGATCGGTGATGTTTGATGGTATGGTGACGGAAGCTTGTAGATTGACCAAGTCCTCGGGGTCATCGTCCGTCAGAACGAGGTCTGAGGGATCTAGGTCAAGGTCTGCGTCGGAAGTGACGTACGCGAACGTGAGTTGGTCTTGAAGTGAATCTCTTTCTGTCTCTTCAACCTAGAGAGGATGTGAAAGCGGCATGAAGGACATCATTAAACATAAAAGAAGGGATGGAAGGGTTAAAAGCCCACTGTCAAGGGTCAACTCAACCACACAGAGGATATCGACTAGTCCTGGAATACAGGCACATACTCACGAACATGGACTGTTGCAGTGCCCTAGTGTACAGATTGTGGGAGAAAAATAAATGTTGTATTTTTCCACACGGTCATGGCTTTTTCTGTTACATTATGGGAGTCATTAGTGTACACTTTTTATGATTTTAGTCAAAAGAGGGCATTTTTCATCTTGTCATGAAACAGGTGGGCCTTTAAACCTTGCTCCTTTCACAATGATGCAACGCCTCCCCCATATCATATTGCTGATCATCCCTTTTCTCCTGACCACAAGTTATTTTCCACAACCGACCATTTGCAACATCCGCTCCAACATCGATCACCAATTATCATTAAATGGGAAAAGTAAAAATGCCTCAGTAACCAAACTGGTTGAAAAATATACCGATGTATACACCAGTAGGGGTGTATCCCCTGGCTGGAAAGATTTGCTTTGAATTTGTCCACTTGTGGGGAAACAAGCGTTCTTTTACCAGTATATAATTAATCTGGCGCCCTGATTGAAATTGATCCCATACAAAGCTACACAACAAATTCACCCGAGTACTGATGGTGATTGCTTAAAATTATTTAACATTTGACCATGAAATTTAGACAGCAGCAGCCTTGAACAGTATACTTGATTCCACAGTAGTTTTTTTTCCAAAGTAAGGACCTCTCCCAGTCCTGCTATTTCCCTGTAAGTTTATAATGTAGTAATGAAAGTATTTTTATGACAAGAATATGACACTTGATTGTTACAAGTCATCAAGCAGACAAGTCAAACTATTGCATTTCGTACTAGTCGTTTATCAATTTTCTTATGCATTACCACCCATGCCTGAAATTTCCCCAGGTCATTGGACCCTTTCTTAGGCTCCAATGAAACTGAGCACCACCAATACAAGGTTTTCAGGATTGGTCAAGGATTGGCCGGGCAAAGGATAAATTAGACATGGTCTGCTGACATACAGCCAAGAACATGGGGTCGAATGAATAAAAAAACTATCGCAAACAATACAGAAAGGTGGAATCGTACAATTCTAGGGGCTTCACACTACGCGAAATAGAAGTAGAGAAGTGTGTCTTTCCTCGACACTGAGGCAAAAACACTGCAGAGAGGATAATGCGAAAGCTTTTGTTCATCTCTCCTTTTCACTTAGTAAAATCATAACAAGCGTACGTCACCTGTACACCAATGTTCGGCTGTACTTCTTTATATGTTCCGTTTGTCTGGTCTACATCAACAAAGAGGAGCTGTAGTTCCAGGGATTGTAAGATTCGATTGGCGGCTTCATCTGCTCCCACTAACTCGGTCTCGTTAACCTCCAAGAGATTGTTCACGGTCTCGACAACCGATGATGCAACCTGCGACATGAACCAGGGAAATGCTATTTTCATTTTACAGACTTCATGTACGACGTGATTTGTCTTACCGATGGATTAAAAATTAGGGCGTCAACAGCTTCTCAAAAGTCGTTGATAGTTGACGAGTGAGCGGAGCGAATGTGTTAGGTAAGATGTACAATGGTGGCTTACCCTTAGTTTACCAATTAATTTTAAGTCCAAAATCCTCAAAACTTAACCTGAAACGATGCACTCTTTAAGACAATTCATTATTGAAAATCTTTTTTCATGTTAGTCAACTTGTATTCAACTGGCCAAAATACAAACCATCGCACATAACAGGTATACTATTTTCCCAGTTTTCTATCGGATCAGAAGAAGTGAAATGATCCCTGACTGCGATACCCTCAGTCGTAAACTTGTTGGGGAACATGTCGGATCATTCCCGACTGATCGTATGATTACAACCTGAAATGAACTCGGATCTACCTGCGAAGCATTTGTTATTTGTTTGCAGCTGAAACGGGTAGCCAGACTATTAAGAATTGCAATCCGACCCGATTGCCTGAATACAGTCCAATCATAGTATGATCGTAGTCGGGTCGTGTAGTAAGCGGTGGCTTTTGATCAACTCACTTGAGGATCGGGTGAGGCGATGGCTGTAATATTCCCGAGGATCTCGGCGGTTGCTTCGACGCCATCGGAGGTGATTTCCTTCGGGGTGGATGTAACGTCTGCTACCTGTTGACCTACCTCATCCACGTTATCTTCAGTCACATTGACCTGTCGAACATCGAAGTTGATATGCATTAGAAATGCAGGAAAGGGACAAGGAAGAGAAGTAGTAGAGGAAGAAGGGGAGGAGGATAAGGAGAATAAGAAGAGAGGAATCGGAAGAGGGTGAGCAAGGGGAGGAGGAAGATGAAGAGGAGGAAATGGAGTACTAGTAGTGGTCGAAGAAGAAGAGGAGAAGGAGGAAGAGACGGAGGAGGGAAGGAAGGTAGAAAAGAGGCAGGAGGAAGCGGTGAAGAAGGAGAACATTGCAACGGAACCTTGCATGAAGCGTATGGCCACACAATAGTATGTTCTACGCATTCCTACTCCTCATTTCTATCAAGTGTCCCAACTACTCCAATAGTATAGTGTAGCACTACCGTAATTGTTGTATTATACAAGAGTATAATTTCCTCCATATGTAGAACTTCATTGGATTTTTTTAACCCTTAGCATGCTAAGTCTCCTGTACGCATTTGTACAATTAATTTGAACAATCGTAATAATTATGTTTTTTTTCTTCACATTTGCACAGGAGACACTAAAAATGGCTTGTTTGCTTAAGTAAGATCTGTAGAAAAATAACTATTTTCATTACCATATAAAGGGTAGCGAAATTCAAAGAAAATGTGAAAAGAACAATTGTCATTATTTTCCTCTCAAAATAAATTCAGCGTGTAAAGAGTTAAATAGATATTTTACCTGTGCAAGGAATTCTAGCTGCTCGTTTACTGTGAGATTCCCACCGCAGTTATCGCCAGGTATCGACCACACAGCCGGGGTGAGATAATCGCCCGTACAAGTCGCTGTAATCACGGGAATACCGGCTTTGCAATGAAAGAAAATGACATCAAGATAAAATGAAGCTTTTCAATATATAGACCAGACCAAAATAAGATTTTCGCTGAATGAAAAGCACCCATGACCGTTTGTCAAATGTAGAGTAATTCCACAGTAATTAAGTCAAATTGAATCTGTCACATAATAGAGTAAAAATTCGTGTTAACTAGTAAATAATTTTAGGGTGGTAAACAAAATGCGTATATTGGTAATGAAAATGTCGCTTTTAGGCAAACAGGGGGTTGTATTCTCGGATTTTTAAAGTAATGTTCAGGAAGTGTGAAAGGGGGCCACCTCGAAGATTTTGAGTCACTAAAATCATAACATTCTCTGGCTAGTGCCTTTGAAACCCGCAAGGATTCTAATTGTGCTACTGATTTATATATCAATAATCGTAAAGTACGCGGGTAATTACACTATAGGTATCCTAAAATATCATAGACTTTGCCTTCATAAGTAGCATATGGTCTATGTTTTGTTGCGTTTTTCCGAGGTCTGAAAAGGGGTCATCTCAATTGCCTTCACCCAAATCAGTTATGATGAATGTGGAATGTGCAATGAAATTTGAACCTTTGAACCTTTGATGAACAGGTATAAGGTAAACACATCAAACAAACGCTTCGTATGATTACACAAAAGCAGTAGTTTCTTCGTGGCCTTACCATTGACGGTGTACCAGGGGCATAGCCCATCCGATGTGGTAGAACGAGAAGTAGAATTCATGGTCTTCCCGAGGTCCCCAGCATCTATGTATACTGGTTCGTCGAAGTATACCGTTTTAACTTGCAGTTCTAAACAAGATACTGTAGAAAAATAATGTGGGGAACAATAGTTCAAATAGTCATTGAGTTGTATGGTTGTTTGGTTTGTTTGTTTGTTTGTTTGTTTGTTTGTTTGTTAGCTGATTTGGCTGCACTCCCTAACCCGTATCTCCTCTCCTAGGTTTTAATGACAACTTAACTACATGTCACAGGAGTTTCCTTGAAGTTTAGGACGTGCGCGCAGAGGCGTCGATCGGGGGGGGGGGGGTCAGGGGCGATCGCCCCACCAATGAAAATATTGGGGGGGGGGGACATATCGATTTGCCCCCAATAATTTTGACAACTTGAAAGATTCAGCCAGAATGATCAACTTTTATCAACAGTATGTCTACATTTACTTACAGAATAAGTAACCATTATATTAAAGACACTATATAACACTGTGGAAGACACGTTTGGACAGTTATGCTGTCACTTGTACAATATGTGCAGATACAAATTGGCACATTAATTTCCTATCGGGCGATAGGAAATTCTGCAACACAGCAGTCTATGGGGGAAAGCTGGAATGGTCTCTCAATGATTTTTACTTTTTTAAAGCACTTACTGATCGTTTTAAACTGCAATTTTTTCAGGGCTTCATTTTTAGACCATGTCAGAGACACTGGTAGCATGGGGAATCATGCAGCTCAGATTTTTTAAACTGGAAACACTGTTATACAGTGCCTTTAATATACATCACCATAAATCAAAACACGAGGGGAAGAAGTTACCAAAGAAGCAAAACATACAAACACATGAACAAATAAACAAACAAGCTCCACAGTTCTCAGCTACGATGAAGTCATGGTAGCTTATGTTTAGAACGTTTTATGGCAAACAAGTGTTGAGGAGATACTGTTATCGGGTGAATATACTAGGTTGTGGGTCTTACGTGTACTGTACACTTGAACCGCTTCCGGGTCCATGTAGCCACCAGATGTATTGGCAAGGTTCAGGAGAGAGTTCAGGACAAAGTCTCGTTTGACGAGATCCGGCTGGCTGCTGTTGTAGATGTAGACGTTGATGACGGCGATGACGCTACCTTCGGACAGGGTCTTAACTTCTACTGTCGGTGGGCTCGGCAACCCCAAAACATCCCGGGAGTTGCGGAGGCCTGCCGTAACCTATAGTCGTAAGGTAAGGTAAAGGTGGGGATTTATTGTCTTGCATGGAAGCGTTTACTGTGTTTTGCACAAGTTCACACTTTAATCCGTGATTATTGGACCCATGCCATGCCGGCACAAATGTGTGCCTCCTCTAGTTGGAGAGAATTCCTAGCCCCGATGACTGTTAGGCGCTTAGGAGCTTTTCCATTTGCAAATAGCTTTCTTAGTCCTGTCAGGTACCCATTTACTCCAGGGTGGAGAGGAATATAATAAAGAGCCTTACTTAATGACATAAACGTCGCTACTGTGCTTTAAAAACCGAGAATCATCTGTCTTACAAAAAACCACAACGACTCTAATCAAACATGGTGTATTTTTAGCAGAGAAATTCATCGGTAATCATACTTGTATTGAGAGATCTTGCAATTTGAATTTACAAAAAAATCTGAAATGGCGTTCATAAAAATGAAATGATCACACTTATGCAAAGGATCATTGGCTGAACGATATAAATCTTCAGTTAATGAAAATGATGAAAAGTTTGACAAAGGGTAATCGTATTCAACTAACTGAAATAGGCATATGTTCTGTGTGGTGTGTGTGTGTGTGTTGGTGTGTGTGTGTGTTCGTGCGTGCGTCGTGTGGTTGGGTGTAATGTGTTGTTGTGTTTGTGTGTGTGTTGAGTGTTATCCAAACAGAATGGGACGGGATCTAATTGAAATTTGAGGCATGTCCGTTGGCAAAAACACTGTGATTGTATTGATTAGCTCCAAGAAAACAAATAACAGATTGCTCTCTTTTTCATGCATTTCTTTCCGACTCTAATATCGCGTGCCCTAAGTCACAGAAGTACCAACAAGCAAACAAATCGAACGTATCGAAGTGCAGCTCATTTTCGTGTCAAGTTCAAAGAGTTCAATGTTCTCTTGTACAAGAATTACGGATCAACTCCAGGAACCGAAACTACCGGAGTACATCATTGATTGTTGGAACCCGAAAGTCAGCGTATTTTACTTCCTGCCTGGACGTGGTACGGCGAACCACGGAAGCGTTGATGGACACAGAATCGCTAGTCGCTAGTGGTTATTGGCCAGTACACAGAAAACTATTTTGAACAATAGTAATCGTGACTAAGTATGTTCACTTTCTATTAACTTCCGCCCAAAGGTGCCTGGATTCCACGTTGTCCTGTTGTCCTGACCGGCGCAACACCTAACTACATTACGTATGCAAGTCTGAGCATAGGAGCTCTACCGTGAGCCACACATACCCCAACACTGAAAAAAAAAAACTAGCCAAGTTGCACTGGCGAATGCGAATGAATGATACAGTCCCACAAAAAATACTGGACAGTGTTCAAGGCCGCTGCAGAAATTTGAAAGTAAGAATGAAACTCAGTGAAGGAGAGTCCTTCCATTTTCAAATTTAACCTGTTAGGTCATTTGTAAACTATCTATTTAAGAGCAATATTCAGTGATAATTTTGCCTCAAAAAAGTGAATTTCAGAGCACATTTCTTGCCACACTGCAAAAATGGCACATTTTTGTGTGCACGCAAAAATAGAGTATTAATCAACCTTTGTCAAGTATATATTACACTTCCCTTGCCAAAGTATTGCAACAATACTCTATATCGGCTGTGCAATTTTGAGATGAAGGGTCTTCGATAATGATGTCTTAGTGAATTATTTTCGGAAAAAAAAATATTTAAATCAATAAAATATCTTCTCCTTCTATTCCAGGGAGAGATAAAGCGTTGCACTCGCGCGGCAGAGGCTAGAACAAAGATTTAAAATGTTTTGCTCACCCATATGGGTGGGTGTTCCAGTCCGCCTTGCGTCGTAATTCTTTTATTTCCATCAAGCGTTTGAGGGTTGGAAGACGTCTATCTATACAAAAAATGCCAATATGCACTCTGAAGCGGTCTAAGAAGAAGATACAACCGTATTTTAGATAGAACCTGTCCACGTTATATATCCTATTATTCCATTCTAAAGGCTGTTACCTCTGCAAACATCCTAAATTTAAATCATGTACTTTTTTTATATGGATATAAGATTCGAGCGAAGGCCGCAATCTTATATAGAAAAGCCGTATCGTACTTTACCACTATGCGTCATCTATCTTATGAAGATAAGCCGCTTCCTTCGTCATTGCGGTTGGCAATCTTTCTGAACCGTTTATGAGTAAATATTACTCATTTTTGTTAGCGGTCTTTCCAAATTATCAAAACCTTTCCAGGAACTTAGTTTTAGTCTATAAATATTCCGAAATAAGTTTTTATTGTTATCTGATTTTAGTTTAGATGCATGGCGACAGTCACCCCGAAATAACTCGTTGATTTATTTAACTACATTACTGCAAAATTGTGTGTAATTTTAAATGAATGTTACTTCCTGCCTAAACCATATATTCATTTCTATCTAACAATTACTTCATTTCGGTAAAAGCCCAAACCGTCTTTAGTATAACAACGTCTTTGAGACAAGGTGTCGATTTCCCTATTTGTATGTTAAATAAATGTACACTATAATCATATAAGCAACATTTAATTTATCATTAAATATCAAATAAATTTAAGATTTCATGCTAGAATACAATGAATTACAGAGAGGGAAAATGTAAATGTTGCAGTCAATTCTTACAAAATAATGTACTTGACAATGATTTTTCTGTACTTATGTTTCAGACCTACTATCATAACGTTTTTTAACGTTTTTATTAAGACTGGCTACAACCCGGCTACAACCAATATGAAACTTTATCGATCCTTTGAAAGATAAAAATCGCTGAGACTCCGATAGCAGGCAAGAATCCAGAAATTTGTATATTCACTTTGTTTAAAGGCTAATGCAGTTCATGCAACTCATCACTTTAAGAATGTTACTCTAATGAGATGCAGCATTAGAAAAATAATCCAGCTTTCAAGATTATGTGTACTATATGAGTCATTGTTCCATGCTAACACGAAACTGGCTTATTTGAACCACTGAACCTAAACTTGGACCTCAGATATAGACACATATGTGATAACGCATGGAACTCGACCACAGCCTACCAATACTCGGAGTTGTTAAGACATTTGACCACACTGTAAAACAAATATTGGTAACCTATATGGTAAATCACAAATTGGTAAAAGTTGGTAAACTTTCCCAACGTTTGCTACATGCATTACCGCAACATTTGGTAAAAATATTATTTTTGCCCAATATGCGGGAAAACCGACTGATGCGAAATGAAATGGGAAATAATAAAGTAAATTGTGAACAGCTTGTAAAAAGTGTAAAATCTCCAAGCTGTTTTGCTCATGGTCATTTACCCAAACGTATGTAAGCTCTTTTTTTTACCAGAAAATGCCGGGGGAAAACACACTGAATCGATTCTCGCGTATTGTGTGTAATGAACGAGTGTGTGTGCGTGTGTGTTTGGGTTTGTGTATGTGAGTGAATGTGTGTGTGGGGGGGTGTAAGTGTGTGTGTGTGTGTGTGTGGTGTGTGTGTGTGTGTGTGTGTGTGTGTGTGTGTGTGTGTGTGTTGAGGGTAGGGTACAAGTATGAAAATGCCGGGCATAAACACCCGATTTTGAATCGATTGTCCGTATTGTGCGTAACAAACTGTGTGTATTGGTGTGCTGTTGTGTGTGTGTGTGTGTGTGTGTTTGTTTGGGTGTGCTGTGTTATTACGTCGGTTGTGATGTTGATCTTATACCGTGTGCCATTGAGTGTGCTGTCTCATTGTGGAACGTGTATGTTGTATGCGGTGTTTGTAGTATCCTGGTGTGTGTTGTGTGTGTGTGTGTGTGTGTGTGTGTGTGTGTTGATGTGTGTGTGGTAATTACGTCTGTGTTTGTGCTATGTGTGGATGCGTATACCGTTGCGATTTAGTGTGTCTGTCTCATTTGTGGGAACGTGTATGTTTGTTATGCGTGTTAGTTTCCTGTGTGTGTGTGGTGGTTGGTGTTGTGTGGTTGTGTGTGTGTGTGTGTGTTTGTGTTTGTGTCATACAGTAAATGCATGTGTGTTTACGTGTTAGGCTGTTGTTATTTGTGGTTTGTTGTGTGTGGTGTGTGTGTGTGTGTATACTATGCATCGTGTGTTTTAACGTGTAGGGCCTGTTGTATTTGTGTGTTGTATGTGTGTGTGTGGTGTGTGGTGTGGTGTGTGTGGCTGTGTGTATGTATTGTGTGTAGTGGTGGTAGCGTGTGTTTGTAATTAGTACATGTCGTGTTGTGTGTGTGGTGTGTTGTGTGTGTGTGTGTGTGGTGTGGGTTGTGGTGTGTGGTGTGGTTGTGTGTGTGTGCGCGCGTGGTTTTGAGGTTTGGTAACGTCAAATTAATTAATTTCCATATTGACCAAAACGGCAATTCAAAATAGCTGGGTGGCATGAAACACTTACGCATACAGTTAAGTCATACATGCCAGCAGCTAAGAAAGTTACTATGCCATATTCATATTCAATTGCAATATTGGTAAAATGAGTTAAGCTGAAATACAAAACTTTGAAAAAAATAAGTTCTCAGAAACATAACAATTGAGACCTATTTATAATCAAGTGTTTAAACAAAGTATCCAAAACAAATAAAACTCATGGAGAGGGATAACTTTTAAATAAGGACTCACTTTGCCAAAAATGTCGGAACTACCCTTCCTTGCACTTGAAAGTAGTTGGTATAGTATAGGAATCCAAGTACACGCTGCGTAGGCAAGACTTAATTACTCTCTGATAGTAATAAGATTAGGATATGTGACTGGTAGTTAAATTAGATAGGATAGGACCGTCATAATGTAAAACAATATAAGTGAAAGACAAATGAAACTAGATTCCGAAGAATTAATTTTCAATTATTATATACTTCTTGAATTCGATTGGTAGAGTTAGCCAATAGTTGTCGACACATAATTTATTCTCCCAAATGTTGGCTAATTTGTAAAAGACCATAAAGATGGGTATAATTTTACTGGGTAAAATGAATGGGTTAATTAATTACCCAACAAAAGGGCAAATTCTGGATGGGTCAAGTTTACCCAATACTGGTCGGCACACATAATTATCTCATGTTGTAAATTTTGGGTAAACTTTTACCAATATTTTTTACAGTGCACTGTT
>JZLH01S0157723.1:11802-25323 GCA_001188425.1 Eucidaris tribuloides
CACAACTTTGATGTTGACCAATGTCAATCTCGCAACGAGAGTATGACAATACGTTTCAGGGCATCATCATCAGTTCCCCGCCTCCCATCGAAGTGTACAAAAAATACAGAAAGATTGATTTACTCTATGTAGACAATATATGTATGAGTAGACATAATGTCAAAAATATTTAAAGGGAGAAAGGAGGCCAGCAACTAACAGCATAAAAGAAAAAAAAAATGACATGTGATTATTCGTGAGAATTAATGGTAACATTGGTGATAAAAGAACAGCCTAAATAAGGGGTATGTGTGATACTCAACCGTCTAGCAAGGCCCTATTGAAAGGGTAAATGACATGATTGGGGTAGTCCCTCAATCTTGGGCTGAAACTACTCTAGAATCAAGTAAACTATGCAAGGTTCTCCCTGTGAAATCTTGTAGTAAACGTTGACTCATTCTAAATAAACAATGTCAACATCACTCATAGCACGGAAACCGTGGTGGCTCTCTATGGGGTCTTATTTTATCGTCCCCAGGAAAAAAATAAGATACTCTTATGTTATGCTTGATTCTCCTTAAGTAAACAAATTAACAGACAAATCCTCCAGGTGGAGATCCACTCCTGCTAGCTGTATAGTTGGTGTATATTTCAACTCATTTGGTTCTAGAGGCATTTCAAGTGTTCCCAATCATGTCACTAACCTTTAATTAGTTAATTTGTTTTTATTTTACGTCTTTGCAAGTTTTTCCCCCGGGATAAAACCTGCAGAAACAGCTATAGGGGGAGGAGCTTATTGATTCAAACAGTGCATACATTACCATGGCGCGACTAACACACATTGGGTGGCATGCATCGGTCACACATGGTCAGCTCCAGACCTGTGCACATGCAATCTGATTGATTGGCAAGAACTCAAATTTTTTCTTAACTTATGCCTGTTAATAAATAATGTTGGTAATTTGCCCTTATGCCTGCTAGTTGCTGGCTTCTTCTCCCTTTAATATATCAGCATGATGACACAGAAAAAATCAATCTAAAAGGCATCGTATAACAATATTTCTAGTTTAACAAAATCTGAGTTACATGATTCCCAATGCTACCAGTGTCTCTGATAAGGCATAAAAGTGAAGCCCTGAAAAAAAAATTGCAGTTTAAAACGATCATTATGTGCTCTTGAAAAGTGCAAATCATTGAGAGACCATTCCAGTTTTCTCCCATTGACTGCTGTGTTGCGAAATTTACATTTGCTGAAAATAATTCATGTATCAATTTTGATCTATACATATTTACAAATGACAGCATAATTGTCTGAAGTTTTGTGTTCTAGGGTGTTTATTTGTCCATTAACACACAGTCAGATAGCAAAGTTTGACAATTTGTTACATACATGTAGGACTTCCATGTTATACAGTTTCTTTAACTCGTTGGCTACAGGAACCGGATGGGTCCTGTGTTAACTCAATGGGATTTTCAGAATCTCGGAGGCAATGGGTTCATAACAGCCTTACCAGTAATGTGATGCAACATCTGATGTTTTTACTTTTATTTCTTGTGCTTCTTCTCTTACTTCTGGTATCACTAGTACTACTTATATGAATACTATTACCACTGATAATTATTAATTCATTTTGTTTTTTTTCACAACTATTTCTACTACTACTATGTGTACTAACACTACTACAAATACATCTATTTCTACTACTACCGTTAATATCACTACTTCTACTGCTACTACTATTACTGTTGCTGCTACTGCTGCTACTACCACTATCACTAATACTACTACTATTACTTCTCCTACTACTACTACTAATGCTGCTACTATCACTACTTCTTCTACTATTACTACTACTGCTACTATCACTACTTCTACTATTATACTATCACCACCACTACTACTACTATAACTATTACAACTACTACTAGTACTAACTACTACTACTATTACTACAAATACTATTAACCCGTTGCGTACGGGAACCGGATGGGCCCTGTACAAAGTCTATGGGGATTTACGGAATCTCGTAGTCAACGGGTTAATAATACTCCCACTACAAATATTATTATTACAATAATAATTTTGAACTTAATCATATAAATGTAATACAAACTTCACAGTTTTACACACATACCTTCATAGATTTGTACAACCTGTCACTGAAGTACTTGTGCTTGTTACGGACACACCTCACTGGAAAATACAAATTTTAGACATGCCATAGCAGAATAAGTGCCATACAAAATATAATATATGCAAAAAGAATACTAGAATTATGCAAATAACAATTGTAACAGGTGCAACAAAAACTTACTCATGTCTGAACATTACTTTTAAACACTTCTCATAAGAGAGATTACCTCCAATACCATAATCATCATCATCTTCATCTTAATCATCTTCTCAACCCTCAACAAAGTCATCATCATTGTCATTGTCACCCATACCATGGTCACTGCCCCTATCATCATCCCAATCATCATTAACATCAAAATCATCATCAGACTTATCATTGTCATTATTATCATCACAATCATCATTAATTTATTTCTCCACGTTTTAATTGTATATTGTTTTTTATGAAAAGTGCAAATAAATTGAAATTGAACATCAACATCATCAAAGTCATCATCAAACATATCACTGTCATCATCATCATCATCATCATCATCATCATCATCATCATCACTGTCATCAATCATCATCATCATCCTCTCATCCTCATCTCCTCTTTCGTATCGTTTTTACTATCATCTTCACTATCATCTCATCTTCATCATCATCATCATCATCATCATCATCATCCACATCACTACTATTATCTTAAAATTCTCCATTATTACTATCAATGACATCTCATCTAGAAGTATATAATACAATGTTTTCAGTGCAATTATGTCTTGCCAAGATATTCAGGCCCACTTGCTCCAGAATCTTACCAACTGTCAACATGGCATCCTTCAGATCTCCCGACATCTCTCTCTTGATAGACTGTTCGATGTCATGCTTCCCCAACTTGCCGTACTCCTCAAAGGTCGCTCTCAGCTGAGCATAGCTTCTTGACATCAGGATGACATTGAATCGAGACTCATCCGTGCCCCACTTCTGCTCCCCAGCTTTGTAGAGAGCCTGTGCATTGAAGAAAATAATGTACATGTATAAAAGAGATCTCCTTCACTTGGAATATCATCATTATATTTAATTCCAACATCATCAGCATCATAATTTATTACTTACACCACCACTTCCATTATTTTTAACATCAAAATTTGTCATGATTATCTCTGTCATCATTGCCATTGCTATAATCATCATGATAATCATAATCATTGTCCCCTAAATCATCATCATTACAATGGCATTCCTTTTGTCAGTATGACCAAACATTATCACCATCATTCCCATCACTATCACCACCACCAAACCATTACCACCACCATCACCACCACCACCACCACCACCATCACCACTGCTAACACCACCACCATCACCACCACTATCACCATCACCAAATCATTACCATCACCATCATGATCATCACCATCATCACCACCATCACCATTACCATCATTATCACCATCACCATCACCACCACCACCACCAACACCAACACCACTACCACCACCATCACAACCATCATCATCATCATCATCATCATCATCATCATCATCATCATCATCATCATCATAACCACCATCATCGCCATCATCATCATCATGATTACCCTTCTGTTCCTCCTCCTCTTCACCGTGATATCACCACCATAACAATCACCATCATCCTCACCATCACCACCATCATCATCACCATCATCCTTACCATCACCATCACCATCACTATCACCACCACCACCACCACCATCCTGATCATCATCCTCATCATTATTACCAAGACTTTACTCTCACCTCTGCATCGGCCTTGGCCTTATCTGGATCCACTTCATCCCCCTCTGCTGCTCCTTGGAGGACAGAAACCAGAAGACGCTGGAAATGTCCCGATGTGTCATCAGCTACAGCCTCCTCCAACTCTTCTCCATATGCTATCAAGCCAAAGAAACAGCAGAGCAAATTTGAAAATGATATTTAAAAGAATTATCTGGCTAGGGAACAGGGCTTATTTCTTGTTACAAGCTTCCTATATCATTGAGTTAAAACTACTCCAGAATAGCAAACAGGTCATTGTACATGATACAGCAATCCAGTACTGTACGAAAGGGGTCACTACACTGATTCAAAGAGCTTCCTGAAATTCTGTAGGTGCATGTATATACTGTATACCCTGAATATTTCACGGTGGTTTTATTTTCGCAAATTTCGCGACTTACTGCACGCGAAAATTTTCACTTCCTGACATTTCTGTACAAAGTGAATGCAAATACAATTTAATCGCGAAAATATACTTTCGCGAATTTCCCGTTTTGAAGCAAAATCATGAAAATATATGGATGCGAAATATATGGCGTATACAGTATGTTTTGTTGGGGTTTTTTAATCTGAATGGGGATATGTTCAATAGTTTGAAGGTGGACAGTGTAATATGCATTTAATTCTATAGCTTCATTTAATAATAGCTGACACAATCAAATCAAATTTCAAAATTCTCAGATCAGCAAAGAGTAATTCAACATTTCTTGTTGGGGCTTTACACTAGTTTTGATCCAAGTGTCATTAACAGAGAGACTTTGGTCAATTCAGTTTCGAATAGGTTACAACTTGATGCCTGTTTCATTTGATCATGACTTTAGGCTCCATGTCATAACCAATTTGACTCCATGTCCCCATCTAAGTTCGGGTAAAAGTCATGCACCCCACGCCCTTCCTTAATTTCATGAAACAGTTTTACAACAATGCCCGAAAACTGATACGCACAAACTCTACAAGCCAGACAACATATTCCCTCAACTCACCATCTTCATACACTGCCTTGATTGCCTCGATAGAGCTGTTTGTTCGGGTACACAAGACTTCAATCAAGACCTCTTCATTTGTTCCAAGACCCTGACAAGAAAAGCAGATCACAATTAACCCTTAACATGCCAAAGTCGCAAATATGCACCCCACAATATATACAATGTCCACTAGCTGTAATATCTGAGGCACGAAAAAGTTAAACAATGCAACAAGAAAACAATATTACTGTTCTGCTGAATACCAAATTCATTGATTTGAAACCAAGATCTTTTGATACAAATTTCAGGACAATGGAGCAAATTTGTCTTTAAAATCTTCAACCCGTTGCAGACCATCTCATCAAAAGGTCTACGGGAAATATGTGTTAAAGCAAAATCAATCCAATTTCAACAGGTTTACCACTGTTTACATTACAGAAGGAGAACATCACAATTGCATGGAATTTGAGAGCTTCTTCCACTAAGCTGAAGACATACAAGTATATAACATAATCATACATTTGCTTGAAGAAAACTACATGCTATTGCTATGTCTGTGCAATGTACATAAAGTTAAACAACTCTTGAGTATGAAACTCGTAAATCCCCCATTAAGTTGCAAATTAGCTATGTATTAAACGCAGAGGTAAATGTAGATCAACTTTTTAAATCAGAATAAAAAACAATGGCTTAAACCCATGGTTGTTTTGGTTAATCAGGCAAATTTTTCATCAATCTCTGTAAACGTATAGCATTGCCAGATTAAATATCAGAAAACAATGACAAACGTAAAGAAAATTCTTTAGAAAGACAAACTGTAATTTTTGAATAATCAGCAAAGTAGATATCACAATGTACAGTGCATTACATGTGGCAAAATGTGAGGAGTTCACTGACATTTTATATTTCATTGACCCGTTGGAGACGATTTGAGTTTGCTATAACATGCATTTTCCATAGACCCCAACACGAGTTAACTCATACTTAGTCTCCAACGGGTTAATTTCACCAAAAAAAAACCACATTTCAGAGCCTGCAATATCAATTATGGTATTAATAGATTCTATATCTATCAAACATAACGAATGGAATAAACTTCATTATTCAGCAAAGGTCAATACCATACTCTGTCTTAAAGCATTACAGGGGATAATGTACAATCCAATACTATGATTTTATCTTTAGCATTTGACTGCAAACAAAAATGTACACCAGTCATAGTAACGAATTATGAATATGAATCATGATATACGCCACAAGACTGATAATATCACATCTCTCACCTTGATAGTATTGTGTAACTGGTAGGCTTCATACTGAGCTGGGGTCTTCACCAGTTCTTGGACAACATCCAACAGTTTATAGTATAGCACTATAGCCATGTATGATAGTGGTATAGGTTACTAGACTGGTATATATCACATCTCTCACCTTGATAGCATTGTGTAACTGGTAGGCATCATACTGAGACGGGGTCAGCTTGTATAGTACTATGTATATGACAGTGGTGAGTGTGATCAGTTAATGTCACGGACGGACATTTTAAGAAATGACCATTATTGAAAGCCTAAGGAAAGTTTTAGCATTGTACAGTACCTCTACTGATAACCTCTACAATAAATCATACAGCAACCCTTCATATCTTGTCATTTTTTTCTTAGGCCTTCAGTAATGGTCTTTTTTTGAAAGTGTTCGTCCGTGACATTAACTGATCACACTCTGGTATTGCTTACTAGACTGGTACATGTAATATCCTATCTCTCACCTTGATAGCATTGTGTAACTGGTAGGCATCATACTGAGATGGGGTCAGCTTGTATAGTACTATGTATATGACAGTGGTATTGCTTACTAGACTGGTACATGTAATATCCTATCTCTCACCTTGATAGCATTGTGTAACTGGTAGGCATCATACTGAGATGGGGTCAGCTTGTATAGTACTATGTATATGACAGTGGTATTGCTTACTAGACTGGTACATGTAATATCCTATCTCTCACCTTGATAGCATTGTGTAACTGGTAGGCATCATACTGAGATGGGGTCAGCTTGTATAGTACTATGTATATGACAGTGGTATTGCTTACTAGACTGGTACATGTAATATCCTATCTCTCACCTTGATAGCATTGTGTAACTGGTAGGCATCATACTGAGCTGGGGTCAGCTTGTATAGTACTATGTATATGACAGTGGTATTGCTTACTAGACTGGTACATGTAATATCCTATCTCTCACCTTGATAGCATTGTGTAACTGGTAGGCATCATACTGAGATGGGGTCAGCTTGTATAGTACTATGTATATGACAGTGGTATTGCTTACTAGACTGGTACATGTAATATCCTATCTCTCACCTTGATAGCATTGTGTAACTGGTAGGCATCATACTGAGCTGGGGTCTTCATCAATCCTTGGACTACATCCAATAGTTTACCACTCAATTCACCTTTCAGCTCCTTATTCAAATCCTGCAAAAAATTAAAGAGAGACCGTCAAAACTTAAGAATAATTTAAAAGGATTCTTTGTTTACTTTTTTAAGTTTTAATAAATACAGTGAAAATATACAAAAAGAGCACTGAAATGAATTATTAATACTAAACAAGGACTAGAAAAAAAATATGAAATTTTATTCAAACTTTAACAAAACTTCACGAAACACTAATATCAAATACAAATTGTGTGCTTAAATTGGCAATGCAAAAATGTAACACACTCAAGTTTCCACAGTTCTAGTAAATAAATCTTCACAATTTCAACCATTTTAATATACAGAATTATTTCAAAAGAGTTGGTAGCATTTTCAGCCCATTAGTGTGACCAAGGGTTGATATATTTATTCAATAACATGATACACATGGGAGAAAAAAAGGGAACTTTTTCATTTTTCCTCAACTGAAGATCTTTAACCCCTTGGGGACAACGGGCCTGTACAGAAGCCCAGTACATCTCACACTCAGAGACGAAATACTTCCACAAAAGTCCCAAAAATATGCCAAACCTTTCATATAAAGTGAGGTTATAGTGCCTACAAATGGTTGCATCTCACTGTACACATTTTAACCTTATCTAGGCCGGAGTATTTTGGAGATCATATGGCCGGGCCTCACAGGCCCCCCCTTGAGATCTCGGCCGTCGACCGCGCGATCACGACGAAAATTGGCACGCACATTGCCCATGACCTAATCTACAAAATTGTATAATTATTTTTTTCATGCAAAATTGTTTTTAGTTAATTATGTTAGTTTATGCATAATTAATATGTGAAATCATACTTTTTGCTCTAACTCACTAAATAAATCTCCAAATGTGCTAATATTTGGTGTAGAAACCCTTTGTGGTGTACTTAACAAATGTACTTGAAAAAAATTGCGATATCAGATGAATTTCTTATGTATTTTATTGTTTATTGCAATTTCTTATGTATTTCTTTATTTTTTCGACCTTTTTTTTTCATTGTTTTTTCAATGAAATTTGTCGGTGACACTTATGCGATCACAAACAGCATAAAATTAAGTAATTTGAATCAGTAAAAGCAAAAATATTAATACATTTACGATATTTGGGGGGAAACACAATTTGTATTGAAATTGTACACAAAATCACGTTTTTGAGCAATTTTTGGTGCAACATGTATGTACAAAATTATGCGTATCTTCGGAACCACATACCAGGGCGTCGCAAATTTGGTCTTAAAAGATGCGGGAGACTCGGCAGAAAAAAGTCATGAAACATCGCAGCGAGAGCTTTTGGCGTTGCGAACATATTGCGTTAAACGTCGAGGGGGCCTCCCACGCCCCTCCCCCTTACCCCCCCCCCCCCCCCCCGGCCCTAGATAGGGTTAACCACTGAAAATGTAGAAACTTATCTCTGTTTGTGAGATTTGCTGGGCTTCTGTACAAGCCCTCTGTCTCTTAGGGGTTACGGATTTCCTCCACTTACCTTTCCAAACATCTGTTTGAATTGTTTGGCCACCTTCTGTCTCTGATCATTGGAACGATTGGCGAGGACGTCGATAATGGCCTGCTCATCAGTACCTGAGAAGCACAGAAGATAAGTAACATTGGTTGAATGGGTATGCAACAAACAAATACATGCACTCAACTGCCATTTATCATAAGATGTCTAATTCATCAGAAAAATACACAATATATCATCATTAATTATGTCACTATGGAGATTAAGTACCAAAGCAAAATGTCTTTCAAGAAGTATTGTACTGGCATGATGGGCATCAGAAAACTACATCAAACTAACTGATAATAGTTTACAGTAGCATATAGTGATATTTAATTCATCAGAGAGCTGATACCACTATGTACATTCCCTATGATAAAAAGGTCAGGGGGGAGGGGGCTATTTTTAATTTTACATCAAGTTCTCCAAAATGGAAGCATTTCAGAGCATGTGTATTTCAGAATATTAATACATAAAGCAGGTCTTATAAGCGAGGAAAGGATTATTCAGCCAAAGGTTGAAAATACGATGTAATAGATTTTTCATTGTCTCTCTCTCGGATTTTAGATCGCAACTACTGATTCTAGAATTTTTAAACAAACATGTCAGAAAAAAAAAAAAAACAATAGACATGCTTCGTTAAAATATAGATTAAACAGTTGCGCATCTAAAATACAGAGAGAGAGAGCAAATAAAATCTATTACATCAGATGACAAGGTCTTTATATAAAAACCCAATACCAGAAATTTTCATTTTCAAAATTGCCAAAATAAACTTGGCCTCAAAGCTCCAGTGACATGAGTTGGGAGAAATAAAAAAATAGCCTTGCAGAATATAACTGGTTGAAAGATAAACTAATGGCTACAGCCAGCTGGAGTGGATCTCCTGGCGGGAAGGATTTGTCTTGGAGTTGGTTTACTTAAGGAGAATCAGCATGAACAGCGGCCAGACAGTTTAATTTTTATCGAGGCACTATAGATTTAATTCCATACTAAGCTACACTACAAATTTGTCTGTTACTAGGCAAACTGATGGACACTATTTTAAAATGGGTCAACTTTTGACTACAAAATTTTCACAATAGAATCCCTGCATAGTTTACTTGATTCCAGAATAGTTTTTACCCCAAGTTGAGGACTACCCCCAATCATGTCATTTACCTTTAAACTTGGTTTATCCTCCTACCATTAATCTCACTACCAAGCAAACCTTTCAAAATTACACAACTTTTATCTATCACACTTACCGAGTCCTTTCATTGCCTTCCTCAGTTTCTCAGCATCATTCTCCGCATTGAACTTGGATGCCGGGACGACCGTTCCCTTGTCCTGATGGAATAATGGTATTATTATAGAGTTAACAGAATTAGCTTTACCATAATT
The DNA here is from genome assembly GCA_001188425.1 of Eucidaris tribuloides. Classification (NCBI taxonomy): domain Eukaryota; kingdom Metazoa; phylum Echinodermata; class Echinoidea; order Cidaroida; family Cidaridae; genus Eucidaris; species Eucidaris tribuloides. The sequence goes on from JZLH01S0157723.1 coordinate 22,015, forward strand.
TACTTATTTACCTCCCAATTTGTTTTATGTACCTGTCATGAACTAGAACTTATTTGCAAAGCTGATGATAATGCATGGTTGCTTATTGAAGTAAAAGTGTTTTAATCCTGACAAAACCCAAACTGGTAAATTGATAAAAGATTTACACTGAAAAAAATTACTAATAATATTCAACTAATATTAATAGAAAAGAATCAGCAAATGTTTCCTTTTTATCTTTTCTTGTGATCTTGTCTTTTTTTTTCTCCAATATTGCACATTGTTATCTTTGGATCTTCAGCCAGTAATTTATTTTATACTTTACAGATGGTCTATCCATCCATCACTCCAAACATTATTTTGTGATACTTGTGATTATGTATCCTGTGCCGTTATAACTTGTATGAATAATTTGTTTTCCCTTGTCTAAGTCTGTATTATATTGTTTCTAGTTTGTGAATGGAAATAGAAATATGGATAAATCAATGAAATCAATCAATCAATCAACCAACCAATTAATCTATCAATCAATCAGTCAGTTCATCCATCCATCTATCCATCAATCCATCAATCAATCAAATCAGTCAATCAATCAATCAATCAATCAATCAATCAATCAAACGATCAACCAATCAATCAACCAATCAATCAATCAATCAATCAATCAATCAATCAATCAATCAATCAATCAATCAATCAATCAATCAATCAATCAATCAATCAATTAATTAATCAAACAATCAATCAATTGATCAATCAAGTCAGTCCATCCATCAATTAATCAACAATTAATCAAGAATGCCTTTGAACTCTTCTATCTCTCTCACCTTTGGTAATTTCTCCTTGTACTTCTTGCTCGCCCTCCGAGGCCTCTCCTCCTCTGATGACTCATCCTCCTCGTCCCTCCGTCGTCCCTTCCCCTTCCCTCCTTTCTCCTTCTTGGAGTGCGTCATCTTGTCTAGCATGTCTTGACCCATGCTGGACGCGAAAAGCGCCACCACGGAAGCATAGCCATTACTAACAGCGAGGTCATAGGGGGTATCCCCTTTGGCATTTTTGACTTTGGGGTTGGCCCCACATTCCAGGAGGTTCTCGATGGCTTCCTGCCCGTCGGGACCAAGAAGAACGGACTCGTGGAGGGCAGTATTGCCCTTCCTGATTTGTGAACAGAAAAGATTTTATGAATTTATCAATATTGCATCGGCTGAATAAATGAACAGCAAGGAATATCATTGGCACCCCTCCCCACAATACAGCGAAACATCACTCACGCCCTTAGGTCAGGGGTTCTCAATTAATGGCACGCGCCACTTGTGGTGCATCTGGTCTTCCGAAGTGCCACGTGGAAGCTGCTAAGATAAAAAACATTGAGTATTTTGTTTGAATTTTTATTTGTTCATATTAATTAGAGCCATATTGAGCCTCTTAAAAAGGCCTCTTATTCAAATGGGCTCACTACACGTGTTGGATAGTGGCAAAGTACAGATTCTCGATGACAAATATTGCGCTTCAGCAACGCTAATTGAGAACGCCTGCCTTAGGCTATTGATGGACATGTCTGTGAAATCTGAGGATCAGCAGTTATCTAGAATTTGCAAAATGCACAAAAAACCTGGCCCTTTAGTGTGTGTTCTATGCTAGAAATTTGAATAATTCAAATCAAAATTTAATGGTCACTATAATTCTACTAACATTGACTCGAGTATTTAGATACTGTACTCTGCTTGAGGTTCTGAGACAGTATCTTCTTCGGTGTACCTGTGTATTTACACAATGTTAAATTTTACACGTGCAAAAGGGACACTCTGCCTTTAATTAAAGGATGATTTTTTTTCCTACCTTTCATGGCACAAGGTAAACACAGGATTCATCGACTTACCATTTTCAAAATTCCCTGACTTTCCATGACATTTCAGAGCAGAAAACAGCAAATTTCCATGACCCATTTTTACTTTTTTAAAACATGTAAAAAGACATCATTGCTAACGGTCATTTTTAATTTTGAATAACTAACTTTCCCTGATTTTCAAGAAGAAATTGATGAATTCTCTGACTTCCTCTGATTTTCTGCTTCTGGAAAAAAGTATTTTCAAATTTTGTGACTTTCCAGAAATTCCCTGACCCGTCCTCCAGGGGAGTAGTTCTACAGTGTGTCTCAAAAAAAATTGTGCAAGTGAAAACCGCCCTCTTTGGCAATCAGAAAATACTCTCGTGTCGTGGTGCTCACATCAACGTCAAGAGCATAGTCTAAGCTTTCAAATACCATTAGTTTTTTTTTTCAATTTGCTTGTCTTAATCTTGAGATATGTTAATTTAAATGAGAAAGAGTGAAATCACAATCGTGCCTTTTTTACTACAGTCCCGAGTAAAGGTGACAAAAGTGTGACTCCACCCTTTTGTTGTTTACAAGATATCTCGAGATTAAAACAAGTAAAATGAACAGAACCAATGGCATTTGAAAGCTAAAAGTTTGCCCTTGACATAAATGTAAGCATCATGCCACAAGATTATTCGCTAATTGCTGAAGAGGGCACTTTTTACTTGCACAATTTTTTGAGACATGCTGCAGCACGTCTCAAAAATTGTTCAAGTGAAAAGTGCCCTCTCTGAGAGTTAGAAAGTACTGCTATAAGACCTGTTTACGTCAACATCAAGGGCAAATTCTTAGCTTTTATATGCTGTTTGTTTTGATCTCGAGATATCGTGTAAACAACAAAACGGTGGAATCACAATTGTGTCACTTTTACGCGAAGAGGGCCTGATGCTATCTTGACTGTAGTAAAAGTGGCACATTTGTGATTTTACCTTTTCAATGTTAACTAAACATATCTCAGGATATAAACAAGCAAACTGAATAGAACAAACGGCATTTGAAAGCTAAGACTTCGCCCTTGATGGTGACGTAAACATGTGTCACAAAAATGTTTTTCTCATCACCAAAGAGGGCGCTTTTGACTTGCACAATTATTTTTGAGACACACTGTAGAACCCATCATGCTGCTTACCTGGCCAGTGTCTTCCTGTTGACCTCTGCCCCAGCATCAGCTAAGACTGGAATGCAATCCACCTGGTTGTTCATTGCAGCATATACAATGGCAGGAATGCCATCTTTGGTTTCACAGTTGGGGTCGGCACCCTGGGTGAGACAGAATGAAACGAGAAAAAATAAGCACATCTTGCCAGTATTTATACCTACAAAGAAAAAGACATTTTTAAGCCACTGACAAATATATCTGCACAAATTCATACACTGATGGTTATAATGACACATACAGATGATAATGTAACTTAAAGACACTATATAACACTGTGGAAGACCCATTTAAAAAA
>JZLH01S0157749.1:13592-23758 GCA_001188425.1 Eucidaris tribuloides
CATGAGGGCAGTTATTTTTTCCACCTTGCCCTGTGGGCTTAGACGGCAGTTACAGGGCTTAGGAGTGCTAAATATAGATCCCTCATCTAATACTTCACCATCTTACAGACACACAAGGATGTATCATGTTCCTAAACAAAGTCAAAGACTATCTGAATTTGCAGACCAGCGTCCATGATGTTTTTCGATCTGCTGTTTCCCTCTTCTTCTTGCTCTTCTTCTCATTGAAATTGATGGGGATTCTCATTAACCATTAACGGTAATGATACATCACAATAGTCAATAGCAGAATAGCATGTCTCTTGTTAAGGGGGACGTCTCATGACATCAATACTGTTCCACCTGCTATCACTGCACATCCCATCCCAGTTTAGCTTGGTAAAGCTGCTTCAGGGATTACTACTTCAAGGTTCAAGGATTCAAGAACTCCCCCCTCCCACCGTAATTGCCATCGATCTATTTGATTTGTGTCGGGAACTGGGTCATCAATTTATTTTAGCGTGAACAGAATATGATGTAAATACTCACCTGCCGTCTTTGATTTTGTCATTCCTTTTGCAATACAGTTGACTGCGGCAATAACAACAGTTGGCTCATTTATTCCCAATACTTTCAAAACAGAACGTTGAACCACAGGTCGGAGTTCATCCAAATCTCTCTTGGATTTGGACATCGCCATGATTGATGAGGATGACACTACCCAGCCGACAAGAAAGTCTACCTGCGGGACTGAACAAAATTGGCAGATGGAAAACCTTATTCTTCGGTGTGGAAAACTGAAATATGAAATACAGTTAGATTGTTAGTACAAGCAGAAGTTCTCAAAGAACACGTATTTCGCTATTTTCAAAGTAAAATGTGCATTTAATGGAAAATATCGGTTAAAAATCGCCTTACCACGCAAACGCTTGGATCAAGCAACGTTGGTCATCGCCGATATACCGTTTGTATCGATCGATCGAAACGTATTCGACAAAAACTTGTTGATTCGTGAAGTTTGGAAATTGGTCCGGAATAAAGCAAGAAAGAAAGGTTTGTTTATGAATAATGTCTTATATATTTTGAAAGTTACTTAATCAAAAGTTACATAAGTCAGTTGTCATTGTCACCAACTATATAAATATTCCAGATAATCACTTTTGAAATTGTTTTGACACCCACAAATTTGGCTAGGGTACGCGGTCAACTCGAGCAGCTGGCATGACTAACAACTTCGCTGCGCGCCGAACTCTCAGCTCTCGGGCCGCCGCGCGTGCCCCGGCCGGAGACGCAGGAGCGACGGCCTCCTTGCCGCGCCTTGGAGTAGGCGGATCACCACCCATATTCGCATCCGGCTAGGCCATACGGCCCATGATCAGTTGCTCTTGTCAAGTTGTCATGTGTAATGCTAGGCGTATACTCGTCAGTTATCCATCTAGCAAGGCCAAGGACAAGATTCATTAACTCTCGGAGATAACGTTAGATCTATGTTGCTGGTGTAATTTTAGTACCGAATCACGAAATGCCATGACAAAATAACAAAACAATTTGTTTATTTTTAGATCCTGCAGGCTGCAGCCCTCACCAAATCTCCATAAGTTTTCATTCAATATTTTCCCACAGATTTTGGGGGTGAAATTGGAAAAACATTTATTTTTGTAACGTTAGATCCTACTGTAAAACACTATACTTTCGCGACATGAAACTTTCGCGAATAGGAGCCGACAGCCATTTCGCGTGCATGAAACTTTCGCGAAAGATTCAGAATAAAAAAAATATATATATATTATTAGCGAAATTTGCGAGGAGGAAGCATTTGGGTGTTTTATTAATAAATTATCGCAACAATTAAGAAATACTTTCTATTATTCTAAGCCTCTAAACAGCCGTTTATCAAATGTAAAAGGCATTGCGACCATGTAAGGATGACGCAGCACATCTCCGAGTCATTTAACTTGTACAGTACACAGTTTTGTATGGCATTAAAAAATATTGTAGGCATAATACACAAACTTTGCCGGTGCATTTTAGTTTCGCAAATCTTGACTCCTCGCGAAAGTTAAATGCTCGCGAACATCTGGTTTACAGATCTATTGTTCAATTTGTTTGAAGTTATAAAATAAACTCACAAGATTCGGAAACAACTGTAGAATATCCCACACATTTCGTGTGAGTGCTAACCGTACATGTCGTATGTGTGCTGAACTGCTGATGGAATAAACCACGGAGTCTAAGGGAAGCACTCGCGAGATCAGAATTTGCGGGGGTATTCTACAGATAAGTCCCAAATTCTTTCTTCAGAAAATCTTCACAATATATTATTAAAATAAAGATTTCATTGTTATAAAGGATCTTTTTAATCTACAACTTTTGTGCACAATTCTTTTCTTCAAAATTGTATGCATGTGTAAACAGTTATTGTAAAAGTGTTGTAATAGTGTTTGAATGGACAAATAAACACTACTAGTCGAATGCAAAAGTTTGGAAATAGGCCTATATGCTGCCACTGGCATGAATAAACAATTAGTACTTGGACCGAGTACAAAATAGCCTAGATCTACACACAGTAAGTCTATGGGAGGAAATGGGCAGGTGAATCCGGTCAACTTACGATTTTCACTTTTTTTAAAGGGACTGAATCGTGGCCATCGACCGGCCTGATGAGAACAAAACTCAGGGCCGTCACCCCGTTCGCTAGCTCCGTTTCGAGTTATACTTACTGTATATGCGGTGGAGTGTTTATTTCGTTGCAGTACTCAGCGGACCGCGATGGACGCACACGCTAATACGAAAGAGCCCGAATAATCAATTTGGCACGTTTGGGTAAATTTGATAGGACCTCCACTGAGTTTGTTGCTTCTCATTGGCCGTACTACACGATCTGCCAGTGCGCTGCTGCGTGAATTCGCGAATTCGCGAAACGGAGCTAGCGAACGGGGTGACAGCCCTGAGTTTTGTTCTCATCAGGCCAGTCGATGGCCACGATTCAGTCCCTTTAAAGCATTAAATGATAATTTTGAAATACATTTTTTTTCAGGGCTTCATGTTAAACCTTATCAAAGATACTGGTAGCATGGGGAATCATGTAGCTCAGATTTTTTAAACTGGAAACAATGTTATGCAATACCGTTAAGAGTTAATTGGTCATAAAATTTGTTTGTGAAGACGTATTTAGGTTGCAACAGACCAAAAGTTTCAGACTCTTTTGTCGCTGTGTAATTGACATATTGGAAGATCACACATTATTTCAACAGTATTATTGATCAAAGATTATTTTTCCCTCTGATGCAGGAAATCAAGATGGATATGGTGGGAAAGGCAATGTTTTCCTCCCAGGTGGACAAGTTCTCCAAGGGTCTTGGTCTAGGGGAAGAAGAGGAGAAGGAGGATAGTGGTTACTCATATGACCCTAGAAAAGAAGCTGAAGAGGAGGCCAAACAAGAAGAGCAGAGGTAGATCTTTCTTGGTGTTGGCTGTTCTGGTGCTTAAGGCCAAGTAAAAAAAAACACGTTTCTCGTCCCCGCCCGCCTCAGATGTTGGGGCCGCCTGAATTTAATTTTTATATTTTATTTTCAACAAACTTAGAAAAAAAGTTAAAAAACAAGTCAAAATGCTGTAATTCCATTGGGATATCTGATGACATAAACACACTCTTCCACACCAACACAGTGATGTTTATATGGCCTTGCCTGGGGCAATTGAATTGGCTGTCAAGTCACAGAGGTGCTTGGTCAAGCGTATGTTGCCCATAAACTGGAGCTCTGGTTTGGTATACATGACCTGATGACTGATGGCATTTTTTCCCCTTTGTTTTTTCTTTTTTTGTACTCAGTGTATTGTCCAGTAGATGGTATGGCATGGCATGTCAGACTCAGATGACAAATTCTATACCCCTTTTCTGCAGTAGGGTCTACTACATGGATGCTGGGTGTTATGACCCATGTCATTCCCCCTTTCTTTTTGAAGGGTAGATAGTAGGCCTATGGCTTGTGTGGTACATGCCCTTTGTTTCCTTTTTGTCTTTTCTTTTACAGTATTTATGCTAAAAACATTGTATATGTTCACGTACTACAATATGTTCATTACTTTGATGATTCGTTTGATTTGGAACGTACATGGAAATGCTAAAAATTTCAGATGGCGGCCATCTCGAAAAATAAAAAATAAAAAGCCCCTCTTTTTCATTTTTTTCAAAAACTCGGACGAGAAACATATATATTTTTTTACTTGGCCTAACACTCACTGAGCAGATTCATGTTTTATGATGCATAAAAACATGAATTTGCTCAGTGAGTGCAAGTGTCCCTACTTTTTCCTACTTTTTTGTGAAGATCCTAATTTTCCTAACAACCTTTATTTTCCTACTTTCTCCTACCTTTTGTAAAAAAAAAAAACCACCCCTCGCAATAGGTTTAATATAATTTGTTTGGAGTTCAATAGTCTTTACAGATTGTTGTTGAGAATGAGAGTACTTTGACCATCATCACCTATTTGTGATGGAAAATTTGTTTCTGTGGATTTCCACTTTTTCACCAATCTTAGAATTTTTTCCCCGCGTATTCCACATGTTTCCATTTTCTTCGGGATTACTACTCCAAACATCCTACTTTCCTCCTACTTTGGTGGATTGAATCCCACTTTTCTCCTACTTTTTGGAGAATTTTGCTCCTAATTTTTTCATTTTTTAACCAAGCAGAGTCAAAGGCATGTATGAAAGATATATGAATACAATACAGACAGACAGAAATATATATACAAACTGTATTTTCCATGTGCACTTTGCCATGGTAAATTTTCCATGAAAGTGAAGTGTGCAAGTTTCCAGAGTCAGTTTGTTTTGCTCAGAGCAAGGCAATTGCTCATATGTGTATATTGTAACCATTGTAATCTGGAAACTTAAGACTCTCGTAAACTTATCTTGAATTAACTTTCACAGTCGGTAAAATAATGAGCCATATGCTTGGGGGAGGGGGCAGAAGTGATTATAAAAATATTTATGTAGGCAGTTTCATATAATGAACAATGTTGGGGGAGGGATCACAAATTGTATTGACACCAAACAAAATGTTTATTTTTCAGACCAAATTCTAACAATTGCATAATAAATTGTTGTAGTATACAGCTAAACTCAAACATCTAGGTTATTCCACAGCAAATATGCACACTGAGGTACACTGTTGGGAGGTTGGGAACCAGGAGGTACTAATTCACCAAATAAAATTTAATCATGATGCATTTACTGACCCCTAAAATGAAATTCAGTTGTGGTATATTGATTAATCAATCAATATACCAGGATTGGATTTAAGGGGGTGGGGTCAAGTGTCTTTCAAACCCCTTCCCCCATATGCCAGTGTTCACGTTGCTGTAGTCAAACAAATTTTTCATTAACTTAGATTTGTGAGTTCAGGTATTTGCTACAACATTGTGTGCAATTGTACCATTTTCATTGCAGAGCACGGAGGAAAGAACAGCAAGAGAAGAGGCAAGCAGAACGGGCGGCAAATCGTAATAAGATACGCGAGAAGTACGGACTGAAGCAATCCAAACACGACATGAATTTAGCCACGAACAAACCGTCGGGATCAACAGCACCACCAGCAGCGGAAAAGAGGACATCGTTGACGAGGACAACTCCTACGCAAGAAAAGAAAGATGATAAATGTTTGGTGATGTGATTTGAAATAAATCAAATGAAATGAAATCAAAATCAAATTTGGTTTTGATTTGGACTAGTCTTGTACTTGAAGCGTTCTTCCTGAATTGCCTTTTTGTGCTTCCGCTCTAGACGGATCTGGAGGCATTTTTTTTGTGTGGTGGTTGGGGGGGTGTTTGTCCATTGTTCTGTGCATTTGTACATCCGCAATTGCTTTTTAATGGACAAGATTACTAAAGAACCACTGGAGGGATTTTAATGAAACCTATACCAATGATGAAACACAGGAAAGGATGAAATTTTCAGATTTTGGACCAAATCTGTAAAGGTTCAAAGGTCAATGGACTTTGACCCCTGATGCCAATCGCCACCTATATAACTTGAGTAGGGATGCTCATGTTTGATATAATTTGGTTAATAGGTGTAAAAACAAAGGACAAATATTTTCGCAGAGTTAAAGGAGTCAAAGATCAATGAAATTTGAACCAAAATGCCATTTTCTATTACCAGTGATATCTGTCAGGAATACTCATTATTAATGTTACATGGCAAATAGGTCTCAAAACAAATTGCCGATAATTTAATGTAAGCCCATCATGATCAAAGGTCATGGTTGTAAGTTCCATCCGAGGTCAAAGATCACTGAACTGTGCCCAACATCTATACAATAATTCACTAACCTAAAAGTGGATTGTGATCGTACTGTGAGTTGGTTAAACATGTTAAGGTGCCTTTACATGTGCATGCAAAACGGTTTATGCCATGGTACATGTACTCATCGTAACGTGCCAATGAGGGAAACGCTCGTGGTACCATTCGTGACAGTGCGCGGCTAGTAAAAAAGTGCGTGGCCGTTCGTGACAAAATGTTGACCCGGCCGGGCTCGAACCCGCGACCTTCTGGACGTGAGGTGGACGCTCTAAGCACTAGACCATCACACCGGTTACAATCACAAGGATTAGAGAGTTGAGCGATCTGCATACCACAGAATGGCACGCCTAGGTACACCATTGTGCGGGGTGATGCGGAATTAAAATTCGTGCGCGTGTAAAGGCACCTTTAGATGGTGAATGGAGGTGTACTCGATAACAATGCATAGTGGAATGTGCTCTGTGTGCAAATAGTTAAATACAAAGTTTGGTTTGATTCATGGACTTCATGTTGTATCAGGATAATTCACTGACATCTGTATCATTCCTCAAAGTAGCCCACAAGTAGGCTATCCTGAAGTCTTCCACATAGTGTGAGTGCATCTGATCAAGCATGACAATACATTTTATAATGGTACTCTATCAGATACAATGATAGTTATTTACAATGCAAAGTTGCAAATACTCTGTGAATCACTTTGAGGCAGAAGTTTTTTGTGACAACATAAGCCTTGAATATTGTCAGACTTTACAAAATTATCTGAACTGCGGTAAATATACAGCCCATTGAAAATAAATATGCAGCCCACTGAAAATAAGAAACTTAAACAAGTACGAGTTTAACTGTATGTATTTTTTGATTTTGATTTTGGTGGGAATTTTTGTGTCTTTGCAAAATTGTGGTGGTTAAAATTCCTCGGGTTTATTATAAGGAAAAACAGATGGCATTTAACTCTTTACACGCCGAGTTTATTCTGAGGGGATAATAATGAAAATTATCTTTTCATATTTTCTATGAATTTTTTTCTGAATTGTTGCGGTATTGAAAATGGTAATTTTTCTATAAAAGCACATGTTTTAGTGTCTCCTGTACAAAGGTGAAGGAGAAAAATAATTAGTATGATTGTTCATTTTAATTGTACGATTGTGCACAGATGCAACAGTTGTGCTCAAAGGGTTGAAAGGTCATGACTTGACTGGCAGAAGAGAAGTAAAAAAAACGCAACTTATGCATAATGGGTTAGTGTTCATCTATCAATATTATTTGTGAAAAGACACGTGGACTGTAGGGCAGGGCCATTTATCGTGATTTTCCGTAGTCCCATCAGTGGTATTTTACAAATCCCTAATGATGATTATTCAAATATTACTGAACCCATAAATCGGGTTTGTTATCCTTATACCATTTGTGCATTTTTGAGAAAATTAATTAATTATGACAGTTATTTATATCGTCATGACCAAGTACGTTTTATCAGTGTACAAACTACCGCAGACTTTCACCATGTGCAAAAATAAAATACGTGGCTGGAATATCACGCCATCACATCCTCGTTCACAATCTAGGGAGTGCTTGACACCCGCGGGGGGGTACTCAGATTTGGTTCCGACGGGGGTGTGCCGCTGAAGTCGAAAAACCCGACCCTTTTTTAAGGGTCATTTTGGCGGAAAATGGTACCTATTATTAAGGGTTTTTGTGAAGAAAAGTGGCATTTTTTAGCATTTAAGCGATGAAATAGGCGAAAATATCTAGTGTAAATCGTAAAATTTCAAAATCATGACCCATGTTTAAGGATTTTTTCCCCAAAAACCATACCCATGTTTAAAGATTTTTCACAAAAAAAGTCACCTATTAGAGCGGCACACTCCCGTTCACCTTACTACGCAAGTACCCTAGGGGCTTGACAACCTACATGTATGTAGTCACAATGCTTCTGTGAATCTGCAGATATTTGAATTCTGAATAGGAACTTCGGTGAGGCGCAACCATTCTATGAATAACAGAGGACTGCGTGAATGGCTTTTGTTAAATTCATTGAAAAGAAGACCTTTACCAGTGCATTCCGTACGTATAATGTAAAGCCACAGGCCTTAATAAATATTAATAACATAGCTGTAAAGACTGATCTAGTGACTAATGTTCGTGTCTGTGAAATCGCTATTGATGGTGATTCCTCCTTCTACGAATGGGACTGAGAACTTGCCTCACTAATTAGTCGATTATATCATCAATGCGTAAATAAAACTTGAAGAACAAATGTGTTTTCTCATCAGCAACTGGGCAATTCCATAAAATATGTACGTCCGACCCCCTATATGTAGGACTTTCCGGAAAGGATTTCTTTGATTTCTTGTTCTTAAAGGGTTATAATGCTCTTAAATTATCATGGCTTGAGCAATTTGTGGAAGTGAAGCATTAAAGAATGGAGAAAAATGGGGGGTCGGACATACAAAAGTTAATTATTTTATGGAATTGCCCAACTTCATCTTAATCAAATTGTAATAATATTTTTCAATACCAATCTGGAAACTACGGAACTTTTTTTCTATAGCGTTATTTGGTCAATGCCCTACAGTCCAACATGGCTTTTTATCAAATGGTGAAATAATATAAGGCGATACAGCATATGCGAAGGCAAATTAGAATTAAATTTTTGACATTTTGTATTTTCAATTATCATCAAAAGTCATATATATATTTTTCTTATGTACAGCATTTCTGACATCATATTCTGTTTTGTATTGTTACAGTCCTGTGTAAAATGTCACACACAATTCAATTGAGTTTTGTAATATGTGTATTAGAGTGTGAATCACAACAAAATCAGTCTTCCAGAATTGAACCGTATCGATCATTAACATTTGATCATAGTGACTATATGTTCATATCAAGTATATGGAATATTTTTAAATGTACTTGATGATTGTGTATAAAATCTGAGTATAAATGTATTTATATATATATGCAAAGATATTGTAAAATACAAAAATACTAGTATTACTTCACAAAATTCAGATGTGTACATTTAACACAAGAATAGGTATACTAATTTGACTAGATCTCAGATTTTTCAAGTTCATGTGGTGTTGTGGTGTGCTAAATAACTTTGGAAATAAGATTTCATAGCATACTTAGTAACAAACTGACAAATTGATTTGTGTATGAATTACGCCTGCCAGTACATTTCAGCATCAGTGATAAATCACCAATGTGCCTGTAATAGTGTTGTTTTTTTTTCAAAACATTCAATGGGCTTCCATCATTTTTTGGCTCTTCACTGAATTCTTGCCATTAAAATTATATGCAGATTTCTACATCTATTTCAGAATTACGCATGCAGTAAAGATTTATGCTATGCAATTGAATTGTACTTGCTGTAAATAAAATTTGCAAGTGCAAATGTAGGTGGAAAACTGCAAAGTGCTAACGACAATAGAGCTACCAGTAGGTTTTACCAAGTAAACTGGAACCAGGCTATAAAGATTTTGTGGAAATGACGTTTGTTAATTCTTTGAATTGATGAACCCACTTCTTGATATATTGTATTTTGCATTGTGAATTAACAGTTTTGAACAGGTTGCATTCACATGTGAGCATCAGTGTGATCATAATTCTTCCATGAATTTCATCTACAGTAAAAAAAACTTGTCAAAAGTCAAATCCGTGGGGAAATCACAGATCACTTACACTTGTAAGATTTTGTACGCAAGTTTATGTTAGAGATGAAGATACAGGGAAATGGAGGCTAAAAGTATCATGATTGTACCAATGTAAGGGACAATGATAAAGGTAGAGAGGAAAAGGAAAATTAATGACATCTTTTTGGTCAAGCAGACAAGCAGAGATCAAATCATTAAGACCATCAAGAATTATAGCGGGG
>JZLH01S0157749.1:26158-38019 GCA_001188425.1 Eucidaris tribuloides
AGACCAGCGGAGCGCACCGTAATTGGTTAACCGGATAGCCCCCCGCGCGACCATTGGCTAACGGCTGATCGGACAATTTTGGAACGGCACATGCACGTTTGACGTCGCAGATTTTTTGAAATTGCTCCTGAGCAATTTGAAAAAGAATGAAGTTTAACCGTCCAGATTTTCACCAAAACTCAATATTTTACCCCAAGTCTCTATGAGAGGTGTTTATTTATATTAATCTTCACAATGGATATGATTTCAGCTGATTTCATTCATATAGATGTTTTTTGACGTGCAAATCAATGACACAATCTTTAAGGTCTGTTTTGGGCATAAAATGCCCATGTATTTTGCACTTTATAGTATGTAAAATTTTTGAAATCTTTGATAAATTTGGGGACATTATATGCTAATGAATCATACTAGAGCATATATACAGGGGAACCTCATAATGAGGACCTAAAAACTATGACAATTAGTACCTTGTTATATCAGATTCCTCCTTATATCAGGATCCAACAAAGAAATATACAGAGTTTGGGACCTGAAAATTTGCCTTGTTATTAGAGGGTTTTGTTATATCCTACCTCTTTATAACAGGCTTCCACTGTAATACAGTGTGTCCCAGAAAAAAGGAAACCGGATTTCATGGCAAATATATTCTATCATAATGAATAATTTCTTCAATGAATTAGGTACGATTTTAAAGCTCTGTTCCTTTTCTTTCATTTGATACATAACTTATAATTCACCGTTCACGCATTATTGAATTAAAACAATGGATATAAGTGCTACCAAAATTTCACTTGCACGCGCATATTCCATCTTTGAGTGCATTTTCATGGTAGTAAATGTAATTATTTTTAAGAAACAACAGCATGACATAAAACTTCATTATTTCTTCTTTTATCTGACACCTCATTCGTTAAAAAAATGAATAATTTATGCCGGAGAACAAGTACAATTAAAACATGCCTGTTTTAGCGTGATATTTAGAATGAATCCATTTCGAGCAACTTGAAGCGAGCTCAACAATAAGGTTCACGCACGGCTGACTTCACACAATATCTTGCTCGGGCACAACAATAGGCTCCGAGTCATGTTCGCAAGGCAATTTCTTGGTTGCTGGCTGCCAAGTCAAGGAAACAGGGTTAATGAATGCATTTTGGAACATTTCTGAAAACAAGCATCTTTTCAAATTGTCTTTTCTCACTGATATATCGTTCATTTTTCACAAATGTGGTATCATATGAAAGAAGATAAAATCGGCTTTTCAATGATGTCCTTCAATGTCGAAGATATTCTGATTACATTCAAGCGTGACAGTTTGAATTTCAAATTTGCTTGTGCAAATGATTTTATACCTATGTCCCTTCTGATTGTCTTTGCTCAGTCATGCGTGAATGGAAATCTCTGTGACTGGTATCAAATTAAATAAGGGAAAATATGCTTTTCAACTATGTACGACTTTTTTGTCATATTTGTTATTAATATATAAAAATGTCTTCATCAATCTCGGTTTCCTTTTTTCTGGGACACACTGTATAACTCAACTGATCAGATAAGAGAAACAGGAAAAAAACACTTCGAATACAATGTTTTGAAAATCACATTTTTTTCTCTTTAATCTTAAAAATAATAACTTGCTTTTGATAATGATCAATTTACAACCATATAGTCACATCTTAGTAATCAATAAAATTTCCCCAATAATGTGTAATAAAATTATGGAGATGTGTATATTTCACATTCCACTGCCTTCTTTAAAAAAAAAAATCTGCATTGAATGTACATCAAATGTACTTGCGGGCAGAAGAGAGTACTGCATTAAACATGCCAAATTTGAAATATATGTACACATATTACCACCGAAAAATGTCTATCAAACTTTGTTTATTCCATAAAATGGCAAAAGAATGGATGCCATGGTTAAACCTTGTGTTTATGGTTTGCACACCATGAAATGAGCTTATCGAGAAAATACACTGAAATCATTTTTCATGTAAAGATTCACATAAAATCATCCTCTCTTACAAAACTTTGGGACTGTAAACTTGGGTTACATGAAAATAAGCGATGATAAAATTCAAAGAGAATGCACCACATAGCGTCGTTCACTGAATTTGAATTTCACACAACCAAAAAAGAATCTGACTGCCAGACCTGATTCACTATTACAACTGCAACAACACTTTTGTGGTAAACCCATGAGGTTCATATGGCTTACCAACAACTGTTGTAAGAACTTTCCCACATTTCTGTTGTACATTGTAGTATACCTATCATACAACACATGTGAAAGAGATTTTAGTGGTTGCAGTCCTGTTCATGTGTGGTCAAACTATGACAGAGTTACATATACATGTATTAAATTCATGATCTTTGATTTCAAGTGAATAGTTGAATGGAATGTGACATTTCTGCTGACATGATACATGTTAAACTATACAAAACATTTTGTTTAATTGAAAGTACTATTATCACTATATTACATTGATCAAACTAACATTAAAGCAGAGGTTCCACCCTGACATTAAGTATGGTTTAAATTAAAAGCAGAACAATGAGAGAAACATTTATAGAAAGATTTGGCGAAAATCACAAGGAAATAATCAGAGTTATGAAGTTTCAAAGTTTTAAATTTTGTGACGTCACATGCGGCAGCTCCCATATTTATAAAGTAGCCGGTTTTCTCAGGAAATTTGAAAATAATATTTACCTGTGCAGTTCAATATATATCAGAACATTATTTCATACATGCAAACTATAAAACCACAATTCAATTATTCATGAACTATTAAAAATTTAAATTTATGGAATATATTATGTGGACATATGGGGAGCTGACTCGCATTGTGACGTCAAAAAATTTAAAATCTTTGAAACTTTCATAACTCTGTTATTCTTTGGTGGATTTAAAGCCAAACTTTCATTAATATGTTTCTCTCATTGTTCCTGCTTTCATGTTAAAACCAACTTTTGATGGCAGGGGTGAACCTTGCCTTTAAACTGCTTTAAGCATTTGAATTAAACATTATCTTTGCAAAATTGCACTTAATATTCACTGTACTTTCCTCTTAGATTTATCCAAATACTTTGAATTCTGCATTCTTCAACTGAGGAGGTGAATCAGATTCTTTCTGTGTATTTAACAAAGTCAGTGGAAACACAAGCAGTTCAGAGCAATCTAGGTTCATCGCACAACCACCATCGCCCATCTCTTGAGGTGGGTATTGG
Organism: Eucidaris tribuloides; assembly: GCA_001188425.1. Lineage (NCBI taxonomy): Eukaryota > Metazoa > Echinodermata > Echinoidea > Cidaroida > Cidaridae > Eucidaris > Eucidaris tribuloides. Next base: position 29,384 of record JZLH01S0157749.1, read on the forward strand.
CATGGTATGCTGATCAACTTTCCCAGAAGAAACACAGTCATGTTATAGTTGTTGATTGTATGGGAAATGGGAAATAAAATCATGTCATGCAACCCAGAAGTGATATCAATAGCTTTTTTTTTTGTATTTTCCCCACAAATAAATGTTCATATGTGATATAACACATACAACAAAATTTTAGCGTAGTGTAGCAGAAAGTTGGTACAATATTCTACATCCATATTCATGTCTATCATGTTTGTTTACATTTTATGACATTTACTGTGTGTGACCTAAAATAAATTGAGGTTACCAAAAGTTGTTGCCGGTTATCCAAAGCATGTTTCCAGTTTGAAGTTGCTCAGTACTAGAGCTGAGTAGAAACATGTATACATTAACATTGAATTGGATAAACAACTACCAGTACCCATAAATAGTGGGTAACAAAGACTTGTGCGATAATGATTGTCCAGTAGAAACATGCAGACTTAGTTTTTACAATCTCAAATTAAATGAACTTCTGCACATATGTAATTAAATCAACATGCTAAGAGAAACATTTCTTTCATATCAAAATGTGAGGCAAATACATAGATTGAGTGTGAAATAACACATACATGTAGCGCTTATATCCAATAATAATGGTTAACCCTGTTTTAAAATGATAAAATAATTTGCTATGCTTCACATATCTCTCAAACTCTCATTACTGTATTTTCATTCAAATGCACTGTCCTGCTCTCCTGTGCTTTTCTGAGGGTTGAAAAATTCCAAACCAATGCAACTAATTTTTAGTTTGTTACTTTGATAAGGTCAACGGTTGGCCTACAAATAGCACAATCTTTAACACTTTGTGTGCTTACGGCGCACCAGCTCACCCATGTATAACCAACCTCAATGGGATACTGACAGCACACCAGATCACCGAGAAGAAAATCAGTTTCATACCTTTTTATTTCACAGATAAACATCACTGTAATGACAATAAAGCATATTTTTCGTAGAATGAGGACACAATAAACCAACAACTTAAGGTCAAAGGTCTTGTCTCAATAACATTTGAGGTGTTAGAGAAAATCATACATTTGTGGAAGGTTTTACACACATCTAGCTACAATACAATCCAGTCTCTAACACACCTGGATTTTAGCCCAGCACCTAAAGTGTTAAAGAACAAGATATGAATATGGGGTTGCCAACTCTCACGCATTGAGCGTGAGACTCACGTATTTTGTCCCTTTCTCACGCAAATATATTGATTGATTTCCCATGCATTTCTGTTGATCTCATGAATTTTAACCCCTCCAGTTATATCATTGGCCTATGGGAGTCTCGCACAAACTGATTCACTGAGATTGGCAACTCTGTGAATATTCTATGGAAAGGTCCGATTCCACAACCTTTTTTCTCCTCCCTCATTATCAACCATCGTACAATGACAACGTTCACATATTGGATACTAGGCCGGACACTGGTGCACTGGTCTTGACTAAGCCCTGGACTTGCTTGAATTTCGGGTGGTCCTTGTCGCCTAGCAACTGGAAGAGGACTGACTCGCTGGTTGTTATGATAGCTCCAAACTGCCGTAGCCTCTGTATGGTATAGAGATAAAAAAGAAAGAAAAATTGTTTTTACCTGCTGCAAGTTTTAATTATGTCTAAATTCTACTACAGAGACCAATTACTCTATATTTAAAACAGTTTTATCAAGGTTTAAATGCTCTAAACAGATATTTTATTGACAAGTTTAATCATTATCTTAACATAAAGTTATAAAAATTATGTAAGTGTTAATTTGTTTAAAATTTGCTACTGTCATATCATTTCTAAAGCAGTAAACATTTTAATGAACAAAATACAAATATTAGTCAACATATATACCTAGATGGGTTATGTAAACTGTTTTGTGTGAAATGCAATGTTTTCTCTTTTATATGTGATTTTGGTAATTAAATTTCTGTTTCCTCTTACACAAAATATTATGGCCCTATATTTACAGCATTGTTTCGGTAGACAGCAAACACACAACACTATCATGTTCTATTTCACTTATAGCTTCTAACTGAGTCATATCTGGTTATAGTCCGACAGACCCAATATCTAAAGGGTCCAAATAGACTGACAATCCTTTAGACTAAGTGTCCAAAAGACTGATGGTCCGATAGACCGATGATCCAATAGACCGACTATCCAACTATCAAATGTGTTCGATAGACCAATTATCAAAAATGGTCTGATAGATCAATTATCAAATGTGTCCAATAGACCAATTATCAAAAAGGGTCTCATAGACCAATTATCAAATGTGTCTGACAGACCAATTATCAAAAAGGGACCAATAGACCAATTACAAAATGTGTCTGATAGACCAATTGTCAAAAAGAGTCCAGATGGACCAGTTACAAAATGTGTGTGATAGACCAATTATCGTGAAGGGTCTGATAAACCAATTATTGAATGTGTCTGATAGACCGATTATCACAAATTAACAGAAAAGGTCCATAGTGAACTGGTCTATCGATCAGTACCGTTTCTAGTAATAGATATATCAGACCATAGGTCTAATCTGTAGGGTTTCCCCACTGTATCTTACTTCGTAGGCAAACTGGCGGTCCATCATACTTCTGGACGAGACTCCATCAGCCACGATGTGAACTTCGTACCCCTTGGCAAGAAGATCTAATGTTGTCTGTTGAACACAAACGTGAGCCTACAGAGGAGGTAATATGATTGACATAGAAGGAGAATCTTTGTAAGAACATGAAATAATTACCTCCACCCCATTTTTTAGTTATTTTATCCTATTCTACTGTTGTCAATATTCCTTCAATTCATAATTCTATAACCATTCTTCATTACTATTTTTTGTTGTTGAAATTTTCAATATATGACAAGTACTCAGTGGTATTACATTACATTAATGATGATTTCAACTTCAAGGGGCACTTCAGCACTGTAATTTATGAAATTGTTTTGGGAATAATGGGAAATATTTCTAGGACTTTTTGGGGGGGCAGAATTGCTCTCTACCACCATCTCTCCATTTTTTTTTTGCTGCAAGAGTAAATAACAACATGCACACACAGGTTTGTATTTCATACAAGAGGTTTAACTTAGACATGGGTGTCTACACAAATGATTCATGTGTGGAAATTAGTTCTTTCCAAAATTATACCTTTCTACTAAAATAGTTAGAGTTACTTTAACTCCCTAGACCAAAATGACATAGAAGTGACTCCATTTGTCTGAGGTATTAAAACCTCAAGTTGCTGAGACTTGATCAAGATCAGCACAGGTCAACTAAAAATTCATAAATTGAACATGAGCCCTTCTCAAAGACATAACACACAAGTAAAAATAGTGATAAAAGGCAGCAGATGCAGACTTTAAAACAAATATGATAGGAGACTGAAGAGTGATAGGCTGACTAAGATTAGAAGGAAATGTGCTACAGCAACAAAATTGGTAATGCATTAAACTCAACCTTTTCTGATACTAACTGCAATGTTCTTTTTTCTTGCTTTTCTTTTTTACATTGGCAGTTGAGGGTACTGAAAATGGCCATTTTTGTCAAAAAATTTTATGGCAAAAACTTACCTTCCTAGACATGGGTCACTGATTTAAGGGCTTGAAATGCTGAAGGATTCCCCAACCCCCCCCCCCACCCCCGAAAAAAAAAAATATGGTTATCACTTTTGAGAATGCACTTCATAAACCCATTGGAGGTGATTTGATTTTGATATAACACACATTCTCCATATACCCCAACAGGTTAAGTTATTGGCTTTAAATGTAGCAGAAGAGACTAGAAACAATCTCAGACGAGCCTGGAAAGAGCTCAGCCCGACCCTTACCATTTTCTGAAACCTTACCTGCCAATGAAAAATAATTTCTAATAGAAAACACAGGAAAAGTATCTGAGAACAAACAATCTAGTTAGTATCAGAAAAGGTTGAATTTAGTTTCATTGCTGTAACATAACTCCTTCTTAGTCAGCCTGTGAACTTTTCAGCCATTTGATTGGAGGATTGTTGGTCACATGAATAAATACTCCATTCAGCACAACGGGAAATTTGGTTCCATTTTTGCATGCATGTTGGTTCTATTTTCGTCCCATTCCACAGTTCGCAGTGCACTTCACACACTCATATTGTACACACACTGTCTCACTTAGCTGTGTGATGTACGTGAGTTTTCAGTTTTAAGTTTAAACATAACTGGTGAACATAACTCACTACTTTAATAAGGATTTAAATGTTGGGTGAAATGGACTAAAATGAGGAAACTGCTGAGACACTGACTATATACACACATACACTGAACATGCTGAATTTGTGAATAAGCCAGAAAAAGAATCAGAATGTAGGCCTAAGTATGGCTATAATTTTTCATACTTTACAATCCTCCAACAAATGACAAAGATCTACTTTATAATATTGTATTAAACAAATAATAAATGTTTTATCATTTATTCAATAGTACACAGGGGCGCAATTCCAGGGGGGGACGGGGGGTCATGTCCCCCCCACGATTTTGAAAGTGCGGAAATGCCCCCCCCCCACGAATTTGCATGTGCATGCCAAAAAACTGTGATTTGGCAGGCAATTTGTCAGGGTCCGAAAATTTGGCTGGGCAAATATGGTTTGCGTCGCGGCCGCCCCCCCCCCCCCCCCCCCCCCCCCCCCGCCCCCCCCCCCCGCTTGTCAGAATTGTTTGACGGCTGGCAATTTGCGCAGGTTATGAATTTTTTGAGCTGGCAAATATGGTTTTGGTCGCCGGCCCCCCCCCCCCCCCCCCCCCCCGCTGTCAAGTTTTGAGCTGTGCATTTGGCAGGTGTTAGAAAAATTTTGGCTGGGAAATATGGTTTTGGGTCAGGCGCCCCCCCCCCCCGCTTCGTCAGAATTGTTTGGCTGCAATTTGGCAGGTTAGAAAATTTGTGGCTGGCAAATATGGTTTGGCAGGTTTCTGCATGTGATGTCCCCCTACATTTTTGAAAGGATTTGCGCCCACATATTGTCAACAAATATTTTCATTCGTTGATCGGTACAGTCTATTCAACCCGGCTTCACCTCGTTAAATGGAACGTTTAATCTTTCAACTCATGAAAGTACTCGTACCATTGAACTCATTATTTGTATATTACCGTACCTCGATTCCAACGAGTATGACTGATTTCACGTCGGGTAATTTGGCAAGCTGCTCCTCCACTTCTGGGATGACCATCGAAAACTTGGTTTTGGCATAGGTGCCCACAGCGTGACTGATATCCAACTCTTTGACAGTGTGTCCTAAACCCTTTGGATACTGAAGTAGGGTAAAGGTTGAAAAAACACTTTTCAGCTTCTAAATAGCAACTGTTGAAACTTTTTAGATACAATATTTGGTCAATTTTCAAATGTATCAATTGATTTTATTTTCATACAGACTGACTAGTTTCCAAATATGTTGAGAATTTCGTTGTTTAAATTAATTTCCTTAAAAAAAAATTGGGGGGGGAAGGGGGTGAAATGGTTACTGTACCAAGATTTTTGCTAAAAGTCCCTTTAAACATTGGTAATTGGTAATTGATTATCAGTATTCAAAACGCTTTAATGGTGAATGACATGATTCGGGGATCGGGGTAGTCCTCAACTTGAAGTAAAACTATTCTAGAATCAAATAGGTATACAAGGATTCTACTGTGAAATTTTGTAGTCACAAGCTGACTCATTTTAAAAGAACTACCAACAATATGCCTTGTGACAGACAATTTTGTTGTGTAGCTTTCTAAGGAAATAATTTGAGAGAATTACAGTACCAGTATGTTTGCGCTTGATTCTCCTTATACATAAACAAATCCAAGACAAATCCTCTAATCCTTCCAGCCAGGAGATACACTCCAGCTGGTGTATAGACTGGCATATCTTTCAAACAGTTTGGTTCTAGAGGCAGTTTTTATTTAACTCCCAGTCATGTCATTGCCCTTTAAAGTGTATTTTAATTTTTCAAAATATTCATTTGTATTATTTGTCTGCCATTTTTGTGTCAAGATTAGTTAAAAATCTTTGAGTAAAATACAGTTGAACCAAATCTTCCAACATCAATTTCAGGGTTAATATGGACATGTTCATATTTGTAACACAAGATTAATTACCAGATCATTGGTAAGTCAGATGTAATGGATTTTAATAATCAATACATTGATGCAAGGAGAGGTATGTTGATCAATACGATTACATCACTTGTGCAAATGTTTCAATCATCAGTTTGTATAGTGCATTACATGATTCCACATTATTCTTGGTAATCTACCACATAAAATCATTACTTTTATGTGAATTGCATATCATCTATGGTACCTTGAGCTTGCTCAAGATACCGTAGCCGGGCTGACCAGATTTTGCCTTACGCACGGGGTTTTAATCTGTGTAAACCGTTAGTGAGTGGACTGCTTCCCGCGCAAGAATTTTTCAACAAATATATATATAGGCCTATATCTAAAATAAAAGAAATAAATAAATAAAGATTGTTCGGATACATTTCATATAAATGATCAGTATTTGTATTATCTTTAAAATAAAATTACTTGAATATGAATCAAATGATAACGATAAAAGGTGTAAATATTCAGTCTTGAATGACGCACCTAAAAAACCAACAACAACAACAACATCAATTTTTAGTCTTATACTGGCCTATAGTTTAAATTTGAAATAAACAAGTACGGTTTTAGTCTTATACTGGCCTTGGCTATAGTTTAAATTTGAAATAAACAAGTACGGTAAGAGAAAACTTACCTGTTCAGTGACAATAACAGGAATTTCCAAAATTTTGGCACCTTCAATCTGAAAAAAAGAGAAGATAGGAGGGTCTACTTTACATAACGTGTTACACATTTTGTACACTTATGACAGTGTTTCTCCCCCCCCCCCAAGATATTCACTCACTTATTTATTTTATTTATTTATTTATTTATTTATTTATTTATTTATTTATTTATTTATTCACTCATTCATTCATTCACTCATTCATTTATTTTTTCATTCATTCACTCATTCATTCATTCATTCATTTTATTCATTCATTCATTCATTCATTCATTCATTCATTCATTCAATTCTCATTCATTCATTCAATCTGCAATTCAATTCTCATTCATTCATTCGGGCACATTCACCTCAGTCCCACGCGTACATTTTACTGTTAGCTGATAAATAATGTAAAAATGATTCCACTTACCAGTCGTTTTGCCACCGTAACGATATCATCAAAAAACTGTATGACTGGTTGGAATTTTTCCTGCATATCACAGACAAAAAGAACTGACGTTCCAGGCGAAATGTTGCCAAACGATCGCGTATTTTCAGATGCCATTGTTGCTGTGAGTGTGCGATAAGGGTGGGTGGTTGGTCAGTTGAAGCTAGCACCCTTACATAAACTACGGTATTCTTAAATTAAAAGCATATAAACGGAATTCTGTAGGATGCGGAAAACTCGTGCAATCTGAACTCATCTTTGAAACATAGGTTCGGCTCGAGGTGCAAATGATACTTAAAGGAGGCTGAAACAGCCACTACTACAACCTACATCTTCTTCTACAGTTACATACATCGATCCACATCCACATCTACATCAACATATCTACATCTCCATCTACATCCACATCTACAACTACCCTCCCTACTATCCTGACTATATCTACATCTACATCAGTAAATCTACATCTACATCTATACCTACAATTCTGTTGGATGCGGAAAACTCGTGCAATCTGAACTCATCTTTGAAACATAGGTTCGGCTCGAGGTGCAAATGATACTTAAAGGTGGCTGAAACAGCCACTACTACAACCTACATCTTTTTCTACAGTTGCATACATCGATCCACATCCACATCTACATCAACATCATCTCCATCTACATCCACATCTACAACTACCCTCCCTACTACATGCAGGCCTACACTATAATTATAACGAATGCATTTTGACTTGAAGGGGTCTTTCTATAATGATGTCCTGATGAAGTTTATTATTATTATTATTATTTCTGTGACCGCTTCAGAGGAATATTGACATTTTTTGTTTGCTGGAAGTCTTTCCAATTAACCATCAAAACCGTTTCACGGGAAATATGAACCCGAATTACGATGCTAGTGTCAATTAACACACCACCCTTAAAGGGAGCCGAAAAAATTATGTTATATTTTATGTTTCAGCCCTATGTCGTGGGTGCGTCTCCATTTGATAATCTATCCGCCTTGGAGAAGAAAGGAGAAAGAATATTCATTGATTTCTTTTCAAATAATTTTACTTTTCCAATAATAAATTTCATAAGGACATCATTATAGAAAGGCCCCTTCAACTCAAAATGCCTACGTTATAGTATATGTTGCAATACTTTGAGTAGGGAGGGTACATCCCCATCTACATCCACATTCACATCAACATCAACATCAACATCCACACCTACACCTACATCCACACCTACACCTACACCTACACCTACACCTACACCTACACCTACACCTACACCTACACCTACACCTACACCTACACCTACACCTACACCTACACCTACACCTACACCTACACCTACACCTACACCTACACCTACACCTACACCTACACCCAAGCGCGCCGGAACACTTTAGTTTGGAGGGCAAAATCTCGATGGGGCA
>JZLH01S0157749.1:76891-99485 GCA_001188425.1 Eucidaris tribuloides
GCGTTTACATTCATTGGTGAGTGACAGAACAAAAGGTATGTTTTATTCATTTTTTTCCCAGAAGAAATCTTTGTTTAGCTGTTTCAAATATTTTTTTCATTCGCACTCTAATTTCATTTTTTGATTATGTAACCTGTTTTATTGTTTACCGTACCGCCTAATAACTGTAATAAGATCATAACTGCCCTGGGAAAATCGTACTGGTTGGCAGGTATGAAATTATGGTTAAGAAATAACTTAAAAGTTTGGGATATTTTCAGTCTGGGAATAGTCCAGTGAAGATAGGTGTTATTAAAAATTCATGATTTAAGCAAAGCTAATGCATAAATTATAAATAAATCTATTCAACTTTGAAAACAATTTGTGGCATCAATTTTTCAAAACTGAACTTAGACTTGGTGTTATCTTTCTCTCCCAATAAATTTCCATTTGGAAAGAACATATATACTGAAGTCCTTTCGCTTTTTTGTGAAGTCATGTAATATAAACCTACTCATTTGCACTAACAAAAATACAAATTGTTACAGCAGAAATTAACATAGTGTGACATATTTAAATAAATGTAATGGCCAGTTAGTTCCTCTACCAAGCAAGAATTTCCTAATATATAAAAGCGATGAACAGAAAAACAGAATACATGATTAGGAGTGTTATAACATCCTTTGCAGCCCTGACTCAAAAAAGGAGATTAAAAAAAAGAGAAGAGGTATTTCAAGGATAAACTGACAGTGAATAGGAAGTTCAGGTTTCTAATACAGGTCAAAACATCATAGGCTTGTAGGTACTTTCACCATAAAATAAACATTAAATTTATGTGTATGAAGTTCTTCCTCATGTAAACAGAAGTTGTAATCTCTTATAGAAAATGTCTTGATATGTGTTACACAGATATGTATCAAATGGAGAGAAGAGATATATTCCTCTAATTTATGCATAATGTTGAGAATGGTAGTATAAAAGATCTGATGCTGATATCACCACTGTATATATTGACATTTATTTTGTCTTGGTCAGAAATCAGTCATTCTGATCACAATGATAAGGATTTCTTTCTTTTTGTGTTAATGGCATTTGACTAACAGCCATACTCATGATGTGGATTTCTGTGCATGAATCAATTTCCATTTTAGTTCACATGTTTCCTTAACCCATTGAAGACGATTTGGTTTTGCTCTAACACGCAATTCCCATAGACCTCATGACGAGATATCTCGTCTCGTCTTCAGCGGGTTAAACTGATCTGCATCGCTGCTCTTCTCACCTTTGTGAGTAATCGAGAGTTTCTTGTTGAGCAGCCGATAGCTTCCGTTCTAGCTCCTGCATGGGTATGCTACTATCTGTTTGGATATTGATGTCCGACAGCGACGTCTGGTCCTCCTTGGCTTGCCTGAGACGGAAGGCAGTCTTCGCGGGCGACGCCTCCACGCTGTTGTCCGATGTCTCCGTCACCTCCACCGACGGGGTGTACCCCGAGGCCTCCCCTAGGGGCGGGGTGCTGGGCACGAGGTCGGGTCGGGTCACTTTGGGTCGTGCTCCTCCTGTTGAATGCCATAATGTACATGAAACGAGCCATTACACATTTTGATCTAAAACTCTGCTTGCTATTACAGGTAAACCCCATTATAATGAGCACCGATATTGCAAGGACTAGCTTAATACAAGGACATTTGTCGGGTCCCAATTTTACTTCTATATACCTCTGTGTATTACACTTCTCAAATATCGAGATTATAGCAAAATTTCAGCTATAGCGAGGTAAACTCACAGCTTAAAAATAATGAAAATCAAAGGAAATTGAACCCGTAGTGAGCACCCAACTCAGCTTTGTCTGTTATATAATGAATTTTACAGTTTGTGTTTCAGTAATTGTACACTCTATTCTCTGAAATATACTTATTTATGGGACCTTTTTTTTCTTCTTGTCACAATACAAATTTGGAAAGTATTAAATTAGGGTTGGAATTAGTTTGCAAGTCGTTTGTTTCAGTGTTTCCCACTTTTTTTTTTCTGTTGAGGGGCCAAGTACACAATACCTCAGGCTAGAGTCTACAGAGAACGTCTGTCATCATCAAAATCAAATTGTCTTGAACGGGTTAACCTTCTCTTTACCTTGTATTACTTACATTTTGCTTTCTGCTGTTAACATGATTTAGCTTATAGTATACACAATAATGATTACAATAATAATTACCCGTTTCTTCAGATATCATGGAAGCGGTCTTTTTCCCTTGCTGCTCCGACAGCACTGGTTCCGTGTGTGCCCTCGGCCTATTGTTAGGCCCACCGTCGCCCTGTTTGGCACCCTGAGCATAGAATCCAGCCTGTCCTTTTCTCTTGGATGGTGAATGTTTGACAGCTAAGGATAAGAGAATGAAAGGTAATACATATAAGTGACACGAGATGAGTTAAATCCTTCATGTCTCAAAGTTACTTGATCCATAATTCACAGGACCCCTATCATCAAGCCGCGACCAGCCCATTTCATTTTCAGCTCACGGGTCGACATCACTGCAACCAGAGAGGTTTTATAGGAGTGAAAACTCAAAGCGGCAGAGAAGGCATTCACTGCTCAGCACATGTTAGACAGGTCATTTTACAAAAAAAGCAATAATTTGCAAGGATTAAATTTGGGTTAAGGTCTAGTTAAGTGGACAATGGACATGTAAGTATTTGTAATTTCAAAAAGTATCTTTAAACTGGGAATGATACAAAAACATGCATTAGGAAGGTACTGAATCTCAAAGATCTCATATCAATTTTTTTTAAAGATGAGAATCTAAAAGATATGCAAATGTGCACAAAGAAGTAAAATATAACATTTTTGCAGGCCTTCATTATTCAGTAATAGTATATAAACTATTACCAGAGTGGAAACATAACTTTGAGGATATGTTCTGTTCACTATTTCTGACAGTACCTGTTCATAAATTTCAATTATGAAATTAACTCTCTAGTTAGACACAACAGGTTACATAATCTTGTCATTTGTCATTCAAAATAAGCTTCAAGGAATAGAGCCCAGATTTAAACAGTAAATGCACAGACAATGAATGCCTTTCATTGCATCACACCACCACTTAAACCACCCTGTACTCAGAAATGTTTCTTAAAAATACTAAAGCACTAAATAACTAATCTCCCCACTTGCATACTACCAGACATACCACTTTATGATATATTGAAATGTGCATAGTGTGTATGTAACCCAGTAAACCCACCACCACAGTACCAGATCAAATAGGGTGAAATTCATGGAATTCTATTGGTGAACTAACAATGTGTTTCCTTTTGCATGAAATGAAGACAGATTTGACAGAATGCCAAGAAGAAACTTAATATGCAAAGTAAATATGCAAACCTCTCAATGATATTTGTTTCTGTGTTATATATGTCTAAGCTAAGTTGATGTAAGGGCTATGGTGCATTTTGTGTTATACTTGTTATTATTATTATTAAAGTTATGAACTCAACAAAAATGTGTTTAAATGTTTTTATAGCAGTAGTATCATAGCATCATTGTGAAGGTTATAATCATATTGACAAATACCAGCCAAAAATGTCTAATTTGAATTTTTGGTTCGTAATAAGAAGTAAATATTGTATTACTAATAAATATTAATTTTCTCTTCATATTGCTAAGTTTCAGGGGAAAAAAATACATAAAGGCAAAGTGTAAAATTGCCTTTAACCACAGTAAAATTTTACAACTACATCTATATATGATTAAAATTGTTTTGCACTGGCTACTACATTTCAAAAGCGCCATTGTGAAGAAGAAGAGCATTTTTTACTCTGCTCCTTTTAAATATCTTATTCATCATTCATAATATATCTGAAAATATTTCAAAACACCCAATCCACCAATACTAATGGGCACAAAGGGAAGCCATCTTTTAAAGAAGATTATGAAAGCATTTACGCAATTAAAGGTAGCAGAAAAGAGAAAATAATTATTTAGAGTGTTACCATGTGATGTAGGAGCATCAGACTCATTATGGACTGCACACAATTGTTAATTCAGGAAAAGGGGTTTGTATGCAGTGAGCAAACAATTTCAAGAAAACAAAAATACAAAATAAAGCAAAACAAACAAAATCAAATCAAACAAAAACAAAAATGAATGTACATGATTTAAGATTTGATTTGATATGTATGACAAAACTTAAATGATGAACATGGTATGATAAACATTATAGAAAACTAATAATTGATTTTAAGATATAACATGAAATATCACGATCAATTTTTGAAGAATATACAACAACAAAATATCATCACTGTTTCACTCTTGAACATGCTACACATCCTAGACTGTAACTGTTTATTGCTATCTGGGAGAAATTGTTTTAGAGGTATTTGTGTGGCATATCATATGTAAAACTCAATAACATTGTACCATCAAATCTACTCCTTTGTACTTGAAAAGTCAACATAAAGACAAATTAGCATAAATTATACATGCATGTTAGGTGCACTTACAATCTTGTATCAGTTTCAAGCAACTGTTAGGCACAAAAAGATTCTTGCAATGGTCATATATTTCCTTTGAAGTTTGGATTATGACCTTTGACCTCAGATGTTATTAGTATTGTTAGTATGTTGGTTACACACAGTATTCACAGAAATACTAGTATGCAAAAGAACACATAAGGGCTCTGTCCTTACTGACCAACAGTTGTAAAATTATTAGACTCCAAAAGTATCTCAATTACTTCTATTTCACACTGTAATGTTGAATTCCCATATAAGACAAAAAATTATTTTATCACTACTTTAGATAAAGTAATATACATCACTTTCAGAATTTCACTAAATGGAAATATTCAACTGAGTAATTCACATAACTCAAGGTATGTCATAAATTCCGAGATGCCAACCTTCAGTACTTCAAAATCGTACTAAAGATGGCTAAAAATCGTATTTTCTTAACAAAAGTCGTATTTTGTTATAGACTATATAATTGTTGCAACTCAGACCCAGACATGCCAGAAGTATGTTTCCAAACTACTCACCTCAAAATCAAAGGCAAAATTGCTCCTTCTCTTCAGTCTTTGACTTTAAAAATACTTCATTTTTTCCTTCTTCAGTGTCCAAACTATTCCTCATCATGTCTTTTTTCTTGCTATTCTTGTTTGTACAATACCATTTAGGGGCCAACTTGACCGTAACTTCCGACTTGCACTCCCGTTGATAAGTACCATACACACTAAACCCAATTTATATGAATGGACTGAAGAACTTCTGTCACACTCTATCATAGACACAACTCAAGTTATCTGTGATCTTACAAATGCGTGCGTGCTAGCAGCACACATGCACTTGATAGGTCAATGTACAGTCACACATGGGGATCACAGAGAGATCATCCCACTTTCGCGTGCGCACACTGTAAATACATTACACAATATACAAACTGCGTGCACATATGCGTGTAAAGATCACATATATGGAAAGCCAACAGGACAAAAACAGGATAATGACAGAAAGTCAGGAAATCGTATTTTTGATGGCCAAAATCGTACTGCCGTATTTTGGGTGAAAAAACGTAAAAAATACGGCAAAAACGTAACGGTTGGCATCTCTGTAAATTGTACCCACTGGTTCAACAGTGTAACCAGTGTTTCACTAGTGGGAGTGTTCTCATTATATTTTGGAACTGAACTGTTTACTTATCTAAACCAAGCAAATTTTACATTAACAAAATTTCCTTTAATAATATGTTTTCAAGAAAAGCTATGAAAAAACTGTCACTGACAGACTCGGGTGAGAATTAACCCACAACCTCCTGTTAAATAGACTGGAATCATTACTACAACACCATTGAGAATGCCCTGATGGCCAAAGTGTTAATTCTAGGTTCTAATTCTAATCGATACAATTTTTAATTGTGTGGATAAATTATTGAATTTATGCCACCCCTCTAGGAATCCGAAGGTTGTGGAATCAATCCATATCCGAGTCTGTCTGTGACAGTTTTTTTCACAGTGGCTCATAAAGCACATAGTTTAGTGTTTATTCAGGAGAGAAAGAAAACATTAATTATTAATCTTGACCCACACACAAAAATAATTTATTCACATAACTTTTCCTTTATATCCTGGTTGGACATTTACCTGGTATTTTCTTGAAAACTGATTTTGCCATGAAATCTTGGAACCGTTGAGCATAGAAGCTGGGCCTGTGTACCGAGACCGTGTCGCCGTCGTGTACCACTGACTTCCATGTGTGTTCAAGTTTCTTTGTTAATCTGAATATTAAATACAAGAAAAATTGTCAGTTGTAGCTAACATGAGTAATCTTTGACTTGGTTTTGTGTTTATCAAACTGAGGTCACATAAAACTAGAGCACTGCGACTGCACGCAACTGATGGGTATGCCTCAGCACTCCCAGTCCATTTCAATTACAGTGAAGTGCCTCATTCTGGTATGTACTCAATCTGATCAAAAGTCTTTAAGTTACCATAGTAATGAGCTGAAATGAGATGTACAGAAGCCCTGTGACCTTTGACCTTTCCACTTTGAAATCTAATCAATTCATTGTAGCCTTATAAAACATACTTGAGTCAAATTACATTATTATCCAATCAGTTGTTTGTAAGTTATTGCAGTAACAAGGCGAAATTAGACATGTATGAGGCCTCGTGACTTTTGCACTTTCAATTCTAAAATCATATCAGTTCATTGTTGCCTCATCGTACATACTTAGTACTAGTTACATCAAAATCTGATCAGCTGTTCTCAAGTTATCACAGTAACAAGAACCAGTAATGGATGGATGGACAACCTGAAAACATGATGCCTCCAGTAACTTTATTGCAGAGGCATGAATATAAATGCAGGAAAGCAATATAATGCTTAAAGAGAATACACAGTACTGGTTGATTACTTGCAGAACAACATCATTTTGATATCAGGTGCTTTCAAACCTTCTGTGAACAGATGGTATTCTAAAAATGTCACTATAGTACGGAGAGAGTAGTTGAAAACAACGTTTTTCACAAATCTGCTACACAAATCCCCGCTGCTGACAAAATACTAACACAGAAATCAATATGTGGGACTATGCCATTCACATTGCAGCAACTGAGTTGACTCAGTCGGGTATTCAAACTGCCAATCCCTCAAGTTTTTATTGCATATGAAGTGAATTAGTCCCACATTATAATGCAAATGTAATTTACTCTTACCTGGAAACTAATGAAATGTGAAATTTTGATGAAAGACTTTCCATCATCAACCAGTACTGTGTATTCTCTTTAATCACAACGATTTCTCAGTTTCATTACAAAGATGCAGTCCATTATATACTAAGAAATATTACATTATGATATATAACCAAGGCCAAACAATTTTAAACACCAAAATATAAATTTCCCATATACTTTACAATCTTTATTGATCATTACATGCATTCACACTGCCACAGATTATATTGTTAGTTGACAATTAACAAAAATAAAGAAAGGTAACTCACCCACACACTCAACTCTATGTTTCCTCATATCTCACATTAGTCCTGACAAATATTTTTAGCATTCATGACACAAGGTAAGTTTCTTTTAAATTTAGTTATTTATTTCAGGTAATGACGTCAAATAATGTCGTTAGCAGCCCAAAGGTCAAAGTTTGGGAGTAAAACAAAAATAGAATGACCACAACATTTTTGTACAAAGATTAGAAATACACATACATGATGAAAATAACAATATTTAAAATGAAATGTTTGATTGCAAAATGCACTAACTCCACTTTAGTAAATTTGGAGAAAAAAGTCTTTCTTTGTCCACATTTGTACATGCACCCATGGAAAAATAAAAGTAAAACCCAAGATATTTTGCCCTTGCTTGTGGAATTTGGCTTCAAATTTTGCACTGTCGCTAGGTAAGCAGGTGGTAAGTGTGTTATGTTAATAACTCAATTTTGGTAGAAAATAGATTTAGGGAGTTTTGTGATGAAACCACCCTTCAAATCCAACATTTCATATCTTACTGATTTCTGAAAATATTGAACCAGGGAATAATCTACCTTCTAAAATTTGTATAGCAAATTTCAGTCAATCACATATATTCAGTATAAACAGTTCAATGTAACAATCTGCTACACATCTGCAAATTTGTGTAGCAGTCATGCTCAAAATGCATCGCAAATTGCGATGCGATACCAAGAAAATTATTCCCTGTGAACCACAGATTGTGTACACTTACGAAGCCACACTCCAGCATGTACTTGTGTACACTACTAGACTTTGTTTCATACTCACTTGTATCACTATAAAACATCTATGATGTACTTGTGTACACTACTAGTCTTTGTTCCATACTTACTGTCTTGTAACACTGTAAAATATCTATGATGTACTGGTGTATACTGCTACTCTTTGTTTTATACTCAATTGTAACACTGTAAAATATCCATAATGTACTTGTGTACACTACTAGTCTTTGTTCCATACTTACTTATAACACTGTAAAATATCTATGATGTACTTGTGTACACTGCCAGTCTTTGTTTCATACTCACTTGTAACACTGTAAAATATATATGACATACACTACTAGTCTTTGTTCCATACTCACTTGTAACACTGTAAAATATCTATGACGCCAATGAAGAGTAATAACCTATCTCCTTTAGAATTTGTAGCTGGAATACCACCACTCCTAGGAAATTAAAAAAAAATGAAGTAAAATAGAGTATAAACAATGATACATCAACATTGAGTTTGCATGATATCATAGCCTGACTGAGAATGAGTTATGCTACATCAATAAAACTAGTAATGAATTTAAACTCAATCTTTTCTGATACTTACTGCATTGTTTCTTTTCCTGTTTTTGTGTTACAAATGATTTACATAGGCAGTTAAGGTATAAGCAAATTGTCATTTTTGGCAGATTTTTTATGGTATAGACTTGCCTTCCCAGAAATGGGTTGCCGTTTTCATGACTTGAAATGCTGAAAGATCCACCCAAATGTGGTTACCACTGTTGAAAATACAACTTCATAAAGTGATTGGATTAACATGGCAGAAAGACAGGAAAGAGTCACAAGAAGAGCCTGGAAAGAGCCCAGAAAGATGACCCCTGTCAAGAATGGCAAGTTTTTGCCATGAAAAATATGCCCAAAATGACAACTTTCAGAAAGTCCAACTGTCTGTGTAAACCTATTTCTAAAAGGAAAACAAGAAAAGATATCTGAAAAGAAACAATGCATTTATTATCAGAAAAGGTTAAATTTAATGCATGACTAGTTTCCCTGCTGTAGCATAACTCCTCCTTAGTAAGGCTATGAACTTTTCAGCCTACCCTCATAAGGATATGACTTTCCAATAAGTAATAATTGATGTCATCACTCTAATGTTGTTGTTTTTTCCACTTCACATTTCAGAGATTTACAACAGAAAGGTAGAAACCATATTTTCTCCTCGGCTGGAACAATTCAAATTCACTTTGCAATGTTACATCTATGCATTCTGTGTGAAGTTCATCAGCATTAATTTTCGCAAAACCTGGCCTTTTAGTTCCAAGGCTTTTGTGAGAGATGAAGATTTGAATCTTTACATTATCAATGATTTTAGCTGATATCGGTAGTCAGTGTGTTCATTTTCGCAGTGGGCAAATCATGGACACAGTCTTTAAATTAGGGTTTCTCAATAATTGTTTGAAGCGCCATATTTTGTTATCATGAATTTGTAATACGCCACAATCCAACATGAGCTGTTGTCAGTTAGGTTCAATTCGCCTTTCTCCGGTTGAATGCGTGCTGCATGGGAAATGCACACAATTCGTCCGCGCTCGTTTTCCGAAAGCATATGGGCTTTCCCGATTATTACCAGAGCCGGGCCACCTCAAAAATACCACGATATGCGACTTTTCGGTTCCTTTAACCTGTTGGCTACGGAAACCAGATGTAACCTGTGTTAACTCTATGGAATTTTCAGAATCTCGTAGTCAACAGGTTAACATTCTTTACTTACTGTTCATCCTCCTCCTCTAGTACATATGTCTCTGCCTGCCCCCGGATTGCCTCCCTCGTTGTTGAGAATGCCGCTACTCTCTGTTTGTTGTTGTACGATCGCGTCCTTTCTAACCTTGGGGGTAAACCTGATAAAATTAAACAAGACATTGATAACTATATCACTGAAGGTGATTAATATCCCCGCCCATCACATCCCGGACTTATTGGCCATCATATGCCATTACCATGGCGACGCAGTTTCCAACACATTCAAAACATGTTTTGCACATCTTCACCCCAAGACTAATTTGTGTGCCACATCTCATGAGCATTGTTCAAAAACTGAGGAAGTAGTTTGATCCGCAGGACTTTTACCCCATTTATTGCCGTAACATTATGCCCTCACCATGGCAACACAGTTTCCTACATATGCGAAAAATGGGTCTTGCACATCTTTACCCCACAACTGATGTGTGCCAAATTTTATGAGCATTGGTCAAAAACTGAGGAAGTATTCGCTCCGCAAGTTTTGCAACAGACCGACCACCACCCGAATGCTCGACTGACCTGTAAGAAATCTGAGGTTCGGCAGAAGGGATTTCTTTGTTGTACATGCAGTCTTCGTAAAAAACAAAACATGAGCCCCAGGGGGCATGACGCTCACCCGAGGTCTCGCAATAGTTCAGGTGAGCTAAAAAAAAAACATACGGTGAATGCAGCTATGTCATGCTGCTCCGGTTTTGTGAAATGAGCTCCCTAGTAATTTTAACAGCATAAACACTGCTGAAAAATTCAAGTCTGCTCTAAAGACTCATTTTAATTTTGCCTTGGAAAAATTTCACAGAACCACCCTTAGTACAACGTGTCTCTATTTTAATCCTCTCTTTTTTTTTCTCACAAAGTGCACAGGGACACTTGCATTTAATGTGTTATGCATTTTATAAAATCTGATGATGATGATGGCCATCTATGACATCACAAAGAAAAATCATATTTCTCGCACATCTCATGACTGGAGTCGAGTTAGATAACCAAATCTTGTACACAGTAACTTCAGGTCAAAGGTAATCAATGGTGTTTATCATATTCATGCGGGCGTCGCGACAAACACATACGTGCACGTCAAATTTTGAATTAATGTTTGATGGAGAATGCAAGGCGCTGAGGGACATATTTTAGCATGCAATGATACTTGATATAGATTGTTTGTCATAATTTCTTTAGATTTAATGATGCGCACGGTTATGCGGATCACCAATTTGTCAAAGTGACAAATTAAAATCTAGTTATTATTATTATTACTACTATTACTATTCAGTTCACCTACCTGATGAGTTATATGGGTCTTCTCCGTTACTGTTTTCTGGCGGTGTCCGGGGTGTTTCTGGTGCACTTGCTGGGTCGCCGGGGTACTCCGGTGGTAGGTCATCCAGTCCTGTTGGCGTATGGGGGTTTTCCCTTTGCTAATATGGGAAACCAAGCAAACAAAATACCTTTTAACCCTTACAATACAACAGTTACAAAGTGCATTGAGTACTGCAGCAATGAGAGCAACTGGGGTAACAGTGCATATAACTTCAACTAATAATTACAATGAAGATAATATAGTACGAAGTGAAAAAAAAAATTGTGTGTACTCAGGGTAATATTCCTGATAGGGGTCAATGTATATGTGCTATATATAGGGATTTCATTCAAAACTTAAAGCCCCCCCCCCCCAAAAAAAAATATATTAATCAATTAATTAATGAAATTAAATGAAAATAAAACATAGACATAATTATGTAAATACAAATAGATAAATAGGAAATAGATAATAAACAAAACTAAATTAATAAATGAATTCATTATAAGAAACAATTTCCAACCCTGAAGCACCTTTTCTTTTTATTTTAAAATTCAATTTCATTTTCTATAGTCGTGCCTGTTACATAGACAATTTTACTACCAACCCGGGAAAAAATACATAGGGGCATGGGACGATTTCACCCCTGAAATTGTGAAAGAGCCCCCCCCCCCAAATTTGAAAAAGAGCCCTCATAAATTGCCATAGGGTTCAATACAAAAGAATATCTGGAATACACCAAAACAAGAAAGGTGGCCCCCCAAAATAAAATTTTTAATTTTTTCCTTGCTACCGATTGACTTAACATATGATAACATAAATGGTACCCCGGTATACCAACTAGAAATCCACCATTTTGTTTAATTATTATTTTTTTTTAGCACTGTACCCTGGGTTACAAAATTATGTAAAAGTTATGTAATAAGTGTGAAAATAACAAATTTAGCTTCATTTTTACCCATTTTACCTAAGTTTATGCCTTTTTGTTGTGCACTTGCGCAGGTTATGCGTCATAACCACTGACTTCAGTGATCATAATTGAAGAAAATACATTTTTGGGCACAAGAGGGCGCTGCACAACGCGGTACACCGGTACCCCGGGGTAGCGCGTGGTGCATCATATTTCAGGCGTTGTGACAGAGAAATTACTGACATATAAAAAGCCTTGTTGAGGTGTGAATAAAGTACATTACCTCAATTTTTTTTTTACTGAGAATATCAGTAAATAGAATTATGATCACTAGAGCTCTAGTGATGATGAAACAGAATATGGACTAATACACGTAAACATAACTCCCATCATGCACAAAGGCAATACTTAGTGATTGCTTTATACTGCCTTCGTGTCTTTTGTGCAAGAAGGCATCAAACTAAATACTCTTGCTGAACTTTTGTGTGTCTGGTTTTCCTATCTTTTGTTTTGTTTGTTTGTAGTTTGTTTTCTGGCCTGACATTTTTTGAACCGTGCTTGGAAAACCCACATCCTGCATCCTGTATGGGGAAGAGGATTTGTGTTTGACTAGGCTGTAAGGCCATGAGATGGCAAAACAAGCTACCTTGAAAATAGCTTTTTTGAGAAAAATGAGCTGAAAGTTCCAAATGTTTGAGATATTCAATTGACAGGGATATAATCCATAATATTGATAAAATAAGAAAAAGACAAACAAAACTGATAATTGACTATTCTGAGCATATTTGGCTACTATATATGTGGTAGTTTTCGCGGTGGTTTTATTTTCGCAAGTCAGTTATGGCGAAAATACCCACTTCGGTTCATGTCCATTCACACTAAAGAAAGCACCACTAAAATTGTGAAAATTAGCACTCGTGAATTTTGAAATTAAGTCCAAAACCGCAAAAATATCAGTGCACAAAAATATTGGCAAATACAGTATTTGGTTTCAACCTTATAACCATTTTTGTGTAGATAGACTGTTTTACTGTCATATGAGTAACGTGAATTTTGATCTTCATAAAACGGTCTATCTAATCAAGTATTGTCATATTGTTTTAAATACATATCCTAACATGCACAAAAATGGTTAGTCAGCAGTTTCTATAAATCACATCATTTGTATAGACTAAGTCTCTTTTCAAAAGATCTCAAAATATTTAAACATTACAGGTAAATTTGGTCAGAAAAATGATTTTCAAGATGCACCATTTTTTAGATATCACATATTCGCAATAAATCACATGACTGTATTGGTTTAACTTCAAGATAGCCCGTTTCACCATCACAGCTGATGCAAAAATGTGAAAAACTACAAAGATATCGGAAATTATCTCCAAAACGAAGCATGATGGGGAATTCTTGATAGCATCATTAAAAAGAGCATCCTCATATTACCCAAGAAGTGTATTTATTTCAAAAACTCAAATTTTCAAGTTAGACCTTTTTACCAAAACAGGGCCACAAGATAACATCATCAAGTTCACTATAATTCATGGTACAAGGGATGACCACTGGCATATGAAAAATCACCAACATTATTTCCCTGAAATGTTGTTTTTAGGTCTGTGAATAGGTCAAATTTTGTCTGCAGTGAATAGCAATTTTGAGAAATCAAAGAATGAACTGGATCTGACATACAAAAGAATGAACTTAAATTAATCTGACATACAAATGTCAAAAAGGCTACACGTACAATTACTCCTTCCTATGAAAACTGTTAATGTCACAAAAAGCCGATTTGGCTCACCAGAGCACCACCAGAACGCAAATTTGTTGATATTCTGGGATTGATATACTAGGTACAGCAGCGAGATTGTATCACATCGCTAAGAACGGGTAGCACATCGGCAGGACATCAGCAGGACTACGGTATCGCATTGGTACCAGTATTTATGCCATCAGAGAGCCAGCAATCCATTATGGATTCATTACCGCTGCCCTGCTGATGTTATGATGCCATACCAGAGTATTGCCGTCGTACTACCATTGTAGTATGTTGCTTGCTCTGGCAGCGCAACTGCAGAAATTTTTGACAGTGTTTGAAAATTTCTACAGTCACCTGCCGTTGTTAATTTTGTCATTGATGTTCTGTCAAAATGTACCATACTTGAGGCTGAATGTGGAATATCATCGTGTTGACTCAAGTTCACAGAACAGGGGCACAATGCATAGGCTTCATTCAAGGAAAAATAATTTGCAGTTGTTTTTATCTTTAAATAGATGACAGAACGGTAAAACAAGGTGCTAAAAGTATTCAACCCTTTATTTTCCTGAGAAAAAAAAAAATCACATGTATGAGAAAGTGTGGAACCCAAGCTATTTCTGTTATGTTGTGATAGAATAAACATAATGGCAGTGGTAGGTCAAGCCACCACTTTTTCAGCATATTTACTGTATATGTTAACTTTTGACATGCCGAAGTCGCAAATTTGCAACACACAATACATACAATGTCCACAGAGCTGTAATTTCCCTGGCATGTTACATGCTACAGAACGTGTAACATACACAAGTTACTATAATGCGCTAATTCATATAGTCTTACCTGCTCCCTGACTGATTGTGATAAATTGTGTATACCCAGAAGTAAACTGTAATCCATGATTTTAAAACTCTCCAGTACCTGAATGAATGGTCAGAAAAGGAAACAAGATCAATGGTACAAAATCCTGCAGTCAGCACTCGATGGTGATTAATACCCTAGCCCCATCAGCATGGCCTATGTGAGGAATCATCCCAAAATATACCATTACCATGGCAACACAGTTTCCAACACATTTGAATAATGCGTCTTGCACATCTTCATCCCAATGTGTGTCCCAAATCTCATAAACAGTGGTCAGAAACTGAGGAAGAGTTCGATCTGCAAGATTTTTCCCTGATTTATTGCAATAATATGCCGTTACCATGGCAACACAGTTTCTGACACATTCAAAAAATGTGTATTGCACATCTTCACCCCAGGATCAATGTGTGTGCCAAATCTCATGAACACTGGTAGAAAACTGAGGAAGTAGTTTAATCTGCAATATTTGCAACCGACCACCAAACCATACACTGATTCCTACCCCTTTCAAACTTGTTTGGCAGGGGTATAATGATAGAAACAGATGAAGAGGCTTGTTTGCAGGTCACTGTGGGTCTCATAAATTGGCACATACACACACTTTGTCTTGTTTAGGGGAACAATATTGGGTTATAAATATGCATACACAGGTCAAGTCTTTCTTGGCAAAGGTGGAGGCAGGGTGCATGACTCCATTCAGAATTTGTGTCAACTGGTATCATGTGGAAACCTCATCTAATTTCAAACTGTAAGAAACTGTTCAACCCTAATTAGACTGGGGAATTTTGGAGGCGGAAAGACTGGGGGGGGCTAGGCCCCCTTCAATCTTCGCCGTTGATCCGCAGCGATCTGCCGATGAAAATCGGACACACAACGTCACCTCATGGACATAATCACAGAATTGCTTATATGTTGATTATTCAAAAAATTAGTCAAATTTATTTTAATTAATTAATTATCTAATTTATGCAATGAAATAGAATTTGCTGTAAATCATAAGTAAAGCCTTGCAAAGTCTCATTTTTTGTTTAAAAGACTCATTTGCGAAGCATTCTGATCGGAGGCACATTAAAAAAAAATCGTACAAAATGTTTTATGTATTTATTGTTTTTGCAATTTCTTATGTATTTCTTTTCTTTTGACTCTTTGATTTTATTGTTTTTCAATGGAAATTGCGTGCTGACATTATTTCGGTCATAATAGCAGCAAATCAAAATGATTGTTATCAAATGAAGCAAAATTAGATCATTCATTTATGAATTTTAAGCTAAAAAACACAATTTGCATTGACTTTGTACGATGAAAAATCAGCGTTTTTTGAGGCAATTTGGGTCTGAGCAGCCGCAGGTGTCATAAAGATTATGCATAACTCGCGAACTGGGCGGGTTACCCGGCGTCGCAAATTCGGGCCTTAAAAGATGCGCAAGAAAAAAGTCAGTGAAATATCGCGGCCGGGATAGCTTTCTCGCGTAATAAAAATTTATTGCAAAAATGTCGAGGGACGCGTTTACGCCCCCCCCCCCCAAGTTCAATTAGGGTTAAAGGGCATTGACATGATTGGGAGAAGTAAAGCTCCAAGAACCAAATAGGATGAAACATAATGTATACACCAGCTGGAGTGTATATCTGGAAGGATTTGTTTTGAATTTGTTTACTTGAGAAGGAAAACAAACATTCATTTATCAGTATTGAATTAATCAGGTGCCCTGATAGAAATTGATCCCATACAAAGCTACACACAAAATTGACTGTCACAATAAGTACTGATCGTGAAAGTGATTGTTAAAAAATAATCAAGATTTGACCATGAAATTTCGAAAGCAAAAGCCTTGAAAAGTGTACTTGATACTAGAGTATATTTATCCTAAAGTGAAGACTTCCCTGAAGAGTAGGGGTTACTGAAGAGGAAAGCCTGATCGTGCAACAGAGGAAGAGAAAAATGTCAAAGTACGGACATTGGAAACGGCGACCAGATAGTTTAGTGCAAAAAACAATAGGAGAGGTAGAAGGGAAGGCCAGGCCAGGACGGAGGAAGACAGGTTGGATTGACAACATCAGGATGTGGACAGATGGTGGAATGGCTGTGCCAAAAGAGAACGCTATCAAGAGAATGCCGACGGTTCTTTGAGGACTATGGCAACACAGCAGCAGCAGAAGACTTCCCTCTAATCTTGCTATTTGCCTTTAAAATCATCACTTGGCAGCTTTAATGAATATATGTTTTCCCACTCACCCTACAATCCCTCTGTATCGTCTTCAGTAAAGCGTTGTACGTCGGTGCGTCTAGATGGAGCCCTTCCGGATGTTCTTCCATGAAATCTAAATCTTTGAGAGTTGGCGATTTCTTCTGCTTTTCACTCCTCGATGCTTTACGTTTGTACGTTGATCCCTACGTCCACAACAAACAGTAACAAAAACAATTTTAATAATGTTCATAGTAACTCAAACCAATCACATCTCTACAAACATTATGTGTGTGATGTGGGGCATTTCGCATCTTTGTCATCGCTTAGAGTGTGCCCACACTTAGCTGTATGGTTTATGACATGAAACAATGGTTGAATAAAACATGTTGAACATACTACTCCATCTCTCTCCATCATGAGTCTGTGCTTTGAATAATTACCACATCTACTTTACATAATACATTTTGTTGTTGCTGTTGTTTAAGAGCCATATATGTTATACCTATAAATCTAATGTACAGTACACTTTGAAGCAGAGTGGATTAAGAAATCATTCCTCTCCTGAAACCCACACTCATTTATGCCACGATTCATGAGAATATGCGATGACAGTTTAATATAAACATGGTATAATATTCACACAGTTGGCTAGTGAAGCCAGCATCACGACATTCTTATCGATGTAAGTTTCCTCCTTCAGTGATACAGGGTGAAGGGCGTGGTACTGAACCATGTAATCACAGGATGAAATTGCTCTTTGAACCGTACAGGCCCTACTGAATGTATTATTGATCTTTATGAATCAGACTTCTGATTTGGATGATTATAAGATCTGCAGGTAAATATTTGCAAGTAGAGTTGAGATTGGGTTCAGCAATGGTTCAAGAGTTTATTGCATTTCTGCACCAATCTACCTACAGTCACAATGAGGTGTACAACATCTCGGGTATGGTGATAACTAGGTACACCATTAAAATCAAGGATTTGATCTAACCAAAAGCTTCCATTTCTCCATTTTACAAAATCAAAATTCTGTTTTTCAAATTTTCTATTTGACATGATTTTCTGTTACTCAAAATCACATACGTGAACACCATAATACATGTACTTGCATGATTACAACTCAGCCTCAGTGAAATGGAGCAGCCGTAGTCACGGTAGTGAGAAAGACGGCTGGCAGAGGGGCCCACGAGTGGGTTGGCTAGGGTGATTAAAGTTACTCTCCTGCTTGGTAATGGAATTATTTAGTTAAATGATTTTAGACATTTAGATATTTATTTTGTAATTTACTACCAATTTTAAGGTTTTTACTTCAGCATTACATGATTTAGAATTTTCTGTGTTAAACTTCCCATTTTTGTGATTTTTTCCGTTTGCCGTATCGCGGAGGAATGGAGGCTTTGATCTAACCTCTACAATGTACAGCACAGCAAACCTATGCAAACAATATTTTCCTGTAGGGTCTAAGTTTTAACAATCTACATTTGTTTTCCATCAGAAGACTCACCTTCAAGTCAAACTTTTGATGCATTTTGACCGAGGAAGGAAGCAAGTTGTTCATCACTACAAAGCGAATGTTTTTGCCCCCACTTTGGTATGTGTAGAGACCGTAGAACTTGGGTAGTAAGGTCCGCGGATTCTGAACCAGATTCTGAAAAAAGGGTGAAAGACACACTTATGCATTAACACAAAAGTCCAGAGGAAACTTATATCTACAGAGATAATTCATTGAAACTGTGTTTCGTTTAGAAATTGGTGCTGTACATCTTCAATCAGGAGATTCAAATGTAGTAATAGTAGTAGTAGTAATAGTAGTAGTAGCCATAGTAGGAGTAGTGGTAGTAGTGGTAGTAGTAGTAGTAGTAGTAGTAGTAGTAGTAGTAGTAGTAGTAGTAGTAGTAGTAGCAGTTAGTAGTAGTAGTAGTAGTAGTAGTATAGTAGCCATTATAGTAATAGTAGTAGTAGTAGCAGTAGTAGTAGCAGTAGTAGTAGTAGTAATAGTAGTAGTAGTAGTAGTAGTAGTAGTAGCAGTAGTAGTAGTAGTAGTAGTAGTAGTAGTAACAGTAGTAGTAGCAGAAGTAGTAGTTAGTAGTACCTAGTTAGTAGCAGTAGCAGTAGTATTATTTGATCAACACATTCCTAGCTTGCTTTATAAAATCCTTAGAGGCAGTAGGGTATTTTTGTTACATTTTGTTTTTTCATGGTTTATTTCCACGAGACTAATACTTCGCAAAACAATGAGAACAATATACCCTTTAATGCTTAATATTTCAAACAGAGCAATGTACAACATACTAAAATGCATTGTGTATTTTGATTTTAAACAAATCAAAGAAGATATGTTGTGACTTTAATTTTGACATTGATATCTGATATTGTCTAGACATTCAGAATACAATACTTCATTTTCAGTTACAGTTCATATGCTCAAAATCTATGCAGCTTGTCATAAAATGCTGAACACTGATTGCCAGAGGTACATGCAGTCATTCTTTCATTTTGATTTCTTTTATTTGTCTAATGTTTTACTATTTTCAAAGTCATAGACAATGGCATCGTAAATTGAACACATAATTCCACGAACCCAGGACACAGAATATTTTAGTTCAATATCCAGTAGACAAAATTGTTCAACACCGTTGTATAAACCGCAATGTAACACTCATAAATAAGCATTGCTGCCAAAGCAGTATCTAGGATCAGACTCCATAATTAATATCGGCACATTGGAAAAGAAGAATTAATAAATTCATTTTGTGTATTTACGAAGTGTACAATGGTATCAACATTCAAAATGTCAATGCCTGAAAGTTAGTATTACGTCAGCAAATCCGGAAACAGGCTTTGATGTGTTTATAAACACTCCTGCAGAAAGGGCAGTAAGATTCATTACATAGGCACTGGATGGTACTTCTTTTTTTCAGAATCAAAAGTTCATATAATAATTTAAGATGCTTTATGCTTGTGTTATACAGATTTCATTGTCTCAGGTGTGCATTTTGTAATTCCACAAAGTATGGGGAAAAAACTCCTTCACACTAATACACAGATAATAAGAAGTATCCTATCACACTGACAAGTTTTACAACCTTAATTTGTTTAACTTTTTAAAAATATCCACATCAATTATTTGTATTTTGCTATTAGAATTGTAGCACAACTAAACTGCAATTGTCAAAATTGAAAATTGTGTTTATGTAATAAGGTAACATTGTACCATTGGCAGAATGGCGTTACTATGCCTGCTCTCAGCAGAAGGGCGTCAAAAGTCAACTTCCTCTAATTTGTAAAACCTTTGGCTCTAATTTGATATTTGCACTCAAAAGACTGACCGAAGGTCCTAAAATGATTAAAATGCTTTGATTTCAAGTGAAATTAGCCAATGGTTTTTCCAAGTTAAAGGCAATTTACTGTTGACACCCTTCTGCTTGCAGCACATGCTATCGTCCTTTTGCCAGTGGCATAACGTTGATAAATCACACAAACTACTAATAAAATAAAGATAAACAAGTTATTGATGTGACATTTGGGATCTAACAGAGATTTTTACCAATTGTATGCCAACATATCTTTACAATCAAATCGCCCTTGCTTTATATGATCATTTACTGACCAAAGTCCATATTCATCTCTCATGTTGCAGTAGGTGATGTCACAAAGCATATATTATCTACTACCCACACCTTAGTTTTCGGTCATACAAATCCAAACAAGATATTCTTACCACTTAAATACCTACCAGCACATACAATGGCACAGTGTAGTACACCGTACTTGTTACAATTGATCATACGATGGTTGTATTACTCAAAGCACCAGCAAATAACAACTGTGACGGTAAGTAAAGGTAAATGACATGATTGGGGGTAGTCCTCAAGTTACATGTAGGGTGAAACTATTCTAGAATCTAGTAAACTGTGCAAGGATTCTAATATGAAAATTTGGCAGTCGAAAGTTGACCCGTTCTGAAATAACTTCAATCTGTATGCCTTGTGACAGACAAATCTGTTGTGTAGTTCTCTATGGGATCTATGTATATCAGAGCTCAAGAGAAACAAAATGATAGTATACTCATCCTTGATTTGGCTAAGTAAATATATTCAAGATAAATCTTTCAGGCCAGGGGCCTGTTTCATAAAGCTGTTGGTAAGTTACGCATGACTTTACGAATGACTGGTGATCAGTTCTTGAGCTAAATGATTAAAGTCCAAGTTTAGTTATGGGGATTTTTTTTATTTGAAAGCTTTATGCCCAAAGGTCATATCACACCCAATAAACAGATTCTGAATGTCTTTTTTTTTTGTAATTAATTAGATAAAAATCTCATGGGGGGGCGGGCGCACCAATGATTTCGGGTACCCCCGGGAGATTTCGACTATATTTTACATTATAGCATCCAACAGCTCTATTTTATAAGGGTTAGGTTATCGAACTACACTCTCATAAGAAAAGAGCAGAGTTTGCTCTTTCTATGATGGCTATTAACAGATAACCTATTAACCCTTTTGAATGCTATATGTGAATATATCTTCAAACGAATTCCTTGCCCCCCCCGCCCCCCCCCCCCCCGATTTTTCATTAATCCAATTTAAAAAACACGTAAAGACATTCGAGAATCTGTCTATTGGTGTGATATGACCCTTTTGGCCATAAAGCTTCAAATAAAAAAAAATCCCCCCCAAACTAAATTTGGGCTTTAAAAATGGGATTAGTGTAGCACCCAAAAACATGTTCCAGTCATTTGTAAAGTCATGCCTAACTTTACGAACAGCTTTATGAAACAGGCCCCTGGAGATACACTCCAACCAGTGTATCCATTGATATATCTTTAAACCAGTTTGGTTTAAAAGGCATTTTTTTATTTCTCCCAATCATGTCACTGCCCTTTAAACTCCAAGCAAACATTACACAGAAATAAAATCTTTTTCTAATCAAAAAGAAGTCTAATATAATCTATAGAATGTAAATTGCATAATCTAATTCACATTGACAGTATATTATAATGCATGTGAGACTGTGAGTGATCATCACCATCGACAGCTGTTGCGATGATGACTATAATGTATCATCATATGACATATACACATAATGTAGCGCACATAATGATATGTGCTAGAGTGAAATGTGCTGCAATGGATGTGAATGAGATACGGTGTAACTTGAGCGAGTACATTAGTGCATTCACATTCCACACCATTCTGTAACATTTCACAGCACAATGCCCTGCTGTCACGATTCTTCCCTCTCTCCCTTATTAATGGTAGCCTTAATTTGGGTGGGCTGCCAGGTGCGTAACTCTAAATGTGTTGAGCATTTACGAACAGTGATGCATTGAGCAAGTTCAAATAGCTATAACTGTATACACATGCATGATGGAAAAACTGTAGTGTAAAAATGTTGTTGATAAAAGTACACCCTTTCTAACATTACAAGTTTTATTTCAATATAGTTGGGATTTCTGAAATTCAACAGAAGTTTGTTTAGTTATCCATCAATACATAATGTTTTTCCAATTTCACAAAATAATCTGGGAAAATATCTCAAAATATGGAGGATAACTTCCAATGTAAACCTACTAGCTTAAT